>WTSP01012397.1:0-37698 GCA_025331215.1 Actenoides lindsayi | reverse complement strand
TTTTTTTTTTTTTTTTTTTTTTTTCCCCCCAGGAATTCTCATTGTCATTATATTATGGAATAGTGTTTCAGTGTTGGAACAATTATGAATTACATATCTGAATAGAGTCTAAAATAAATCCCAAAAATGTGTTTCACACCCATTTTTGTGTTAACATTTGAGGCACATGGTCATGTTTCATCAGCACAAATGCTTATGAAAAAATAATTTCCAAGTAAACTGCCAAAGTATGTAAAACAACCCAGCTTTCTCTTAGCAAATAAAAATATCTGTGCCAAGAGTACCTTTGAACTCATCCAATTAGGGAACAGTAAAAAAACATAAAGTGAGACTGTGAGCAGTCCACTGAATTAAAGGGAAAAATAATTAGAAAGAGCTGTCATCTGTCCATGGGTATTCTGAGTGGAAAAACATGCTGCCAAAACCGAGGTCCATAACTGCATTTGCTAAATAAGGTAATAAATAGTTATTGATTGAGGCCATAATAAATCACAACATTCATAACTATGGTGTTTCCGAAGGGTGCTAGCAAGCCAGCACTCCCATGCACACTTGCTAAGCAATGTACTTGTCATAAGGAAACCACACCCTCTAGTGATTCTACTTGTCAAAAAGTAAAGGTGAAGGATGTCTTTCCTCCCCCCATTCCGTTTCTGCAGAACATATTTGTCCCATCTTTCCAGCTGGGAGTCAGTGTCTCCAGTCCCTTCTCAAGACCCCACTTGTCAAATGAGTCTCATCTCTTTGAAAAATTTATGTGTACTACATCACTGATATTTCACAGCTATGTTAAGAGTTAGACAGTCTCTGGGACAGATGGGGTGCTCAAAGAGAGCAAATCATATATAGCACAATATCACCAGGCAAGAGACAACTGAAGAACTCTGTGAGGCCAAGGTCCAGTTGTAAGAACATTTATTCTCTTTGTGTCAATGTTTTCATGCTATAGTCTGGTGCTTATTTATTTTTTTTAATTTATTTTTTATTAATTTCTTTATTTTCTGGGACGATGCAGCTATCTCTGGGCCCCAGTAATCTTTTGAGCTTGTGGCCTGACATTTGTCACCTCTTTCCTGTTTTCTTCTCGGCACCGTGTACAAGAATGTCTCCAGGATCCCTGAAGTTTGCTTCCTTCCTCCCTACACGCATATGGAAGTCAGTACAGCCCAGCTGGGAAGCTTTGCTGAAGTATTTCCCTTGCAATGGCTTACTTAAAGGGAGAAGAAAGAAAGAGAGAAAGAAAGAGAGAAAGAGAGAAAGAAAGAGAGAAAGAGAGAAAGGAAGAGAGAAAGGAAGAGAGAAAGGAAGAGAGAAAGGAAGAAAGAAAGAGAGGAAGAGAGGAAGAGAGAAAGAGAGGAAGAGAGAAAGAGAGAAAGAGAGAAAGAAAGAAAGACAGACACAACAGGGCACCATATAGATAATAGGCAAAGCCAGGGTGACTCCAAATGCTGCCAGAGAGGTGACAGTTGAGATGGGTAAAGCCAGAGGACTTTCCAGCTCTGTATCAGAGATGTTAGCAGGGAGATGGGAAAACAAGGGAATTCTATCTGCAGCACAGGTCTGCATTGAGGAGCTGAGAACGCAGGGTTGCTCCTGCGATGCTGCTCTGCCGGCCTGAGCTGGGACAGGCTCTGCAACAGCTCAGCACAAGGGCAAGAGTCCGACTCAAGGCAGTGAGATGGGGCAAGAGAGACAAAGAGGGGGAACTGGGAAAGGCAAGGCAAAGCCAGGGTGTATGGGGAGGGGGAGCCCTGTCAGACTGCTATGAATGAACTAGGGAAAACAGCACCAAGTACTCTGCAAAGCACAAACTACTGGAAGAGGGGAAAGCATGAGTGAAGCTACAATGACAGGATGCAGTTAAACTGTCCACTCTCTGTTTTTTTTTCTTTCTATTTGGTCTTCACAGGAAAACTGTAAAAAAAGTATTATACTAGTTTGTCATTCTGAAGTGCTGGAATCAGCATCTCTTTTGGGAAGAAAAGTCCTCCCTAGCCTAGAGCTGTCCTTCCCACCATCCTTAACACTATGCTGGTGCTGCTACTGTCCCAAATCCTCCTAGGTATCTCTTGCTTCCAGTAGGAAGCATGCCAAGATGCAGCTATAAATCCCAAGGGTTCTGCTTTGCTGTCCTTAATTCTCCTCATCTCCACTCCAGGGAATATACCTATGCTGTGCTCGTTTTCTTCCCAGATGCATTCTACAACATTAGTAGTACCTCTGAGCCTCTTGTGTATTCTCTGCTTTTTTGATTAGCCCTCCTCATCGCAGAGAGTGTTTGGTACTGAAAGGAGTGAGGAAGCGGGAGTCCAGTACTTTTCCTCACCCAAGGTATTCATCCTGCCTGAGCTTTACCACCCTTCTTCCCTGCACTTCCCTGATGCAGCCAGTCTCGGAGCCATGCTGGGATTTCTGGCAGCTGGTTGCTATTGTACTGGATTTTGCTATTTCTGCCTTTACCCAATTATACTTTGACAAACTTCTGCTTCCTGGGTTAGGGTTTCTGTGAAAGCCATTGCAATCCCTTGCCCCTGTGATCTCAATGTGTGTCCACTCCACTTAGCTCAAGTGCTCACACACACACATGCACGCGTGCACACACACACACCTCATCCCACTTCTTGTTCACAAAACACTCAGGCTTTTAACTCCACATTTTCTACCATCTCTGTGCTTTTTAGCCTACACACCTAGCTTGCCAGAGATCCTGCTGGTTTTTTGCTCTTGTGCTTTAGGTCAGATTGGGGCTGGTATAGGGGTGCAGACAAGTGTCTCAGCATAACTGGGAGCATCTTTTTCTTGTTTCACCCTTCCTTTGATCTTTTTTTTCCTCTCTACCTCCTTCTCCTCCTGCATTCATGCTTTCTTCTTCCTTCCCACCTTCCCTTTCATGTGTAAAAAGTGAGTTGAAAAAATGTCAAGCTGGTCCTGGTCAAAGGAACTTGTTCTCCCTTTCTTCCATTTCCTTTCATTGCCTCAGCCTCCCTCTCCTAGTGCACATCTCCTTGAGTGCACTGGAGAGAGAAGTTTTTCACAGAGAGCAGATACAAAGAGTTTGTGCATGATTCTCCCCTGTTCATGCTCTCTGCCACCACCAGCAAAGGGTGCATCAATTGCAGATTTTGTCAGTGCCAGGCAGATGATCAGAAATGTCTGATCTCTGCCCTGCGGTGGAGGTGGTGGTGCTGGGGAGGGTAAAGGAGCTACTCCTGAAGCAGATGCCTTCAGCCAGAGGGCTGTGTTTGAGCCAGTTGTCAGCACTCACAGGAGACTCTGTTACTTGAATTTCCCATGAGACATTTTAAACACAGCTCACAGCATGGAGACAACTGATTGACATGAGTCAAAGTTAAATATACATAGGACAACTCTCAGATGGGACCTTGACAGCGCATTATGTCTCTCATAGTCTGACATGAGGCAGAAGCTATCCTGCAGAGTTGGTGAGAAAACATCCCAGCCTGTACCTCGTCACTTCAGTTACCCAGTGGCCACACTAGTTTTTGGGAAGCCGATCTATTATTGATACATTGACTTAAGATTACACACAAGAAGTTCCTCAGTTCCTGTTTGTCCCCAGACAGAGCCAACCTCACTTCAGGAAGGTGAGTATCTGTGTTTTGGATGCAAAAAGCAAGCTGCAGAGAAAACTACTCTTCTTCTACCCTTACTACTGATCCCAGACCACAAGAGCTGGGAGAGATGGTTACAGAAGGATTGAACAGTATGGCAAGCAGGCTGTAGAAAAAATCCATGCAATTCAATGCCTGACACAGACCCACTGTTTTCTGAGGCGCCATACATTCTTCATCAGTGGTGCAGCTCCCCACCAGCCTCTCTCTGTAACATGACAAAATAAAAAGAATTGAAATCCAAATCTCTCAGGAGCATATGTGCACTGTGACCATCCAAACAGCTTGGGCAGCCAGACCTTTACAGTATGGGCTTTGTTCCACTCTGGAGAATGGGCATGAAGTCTCCAGCTCACCTGGGCCTCACTAGCTGTTTTGGCTGGAGATACCTGAATCAGCCCAGTTCCTGGTGGACGCTTCCTTCACCCTGATCTCTTTTGGCAACTCTCCAACTGATCATTATTTCCCTTCATTACCACAAATCTACTCTCCCGGCCTGACTTATCTTTCCTCTGCCAAGACTCTTTCCAGGAGAATTACAAATAAGCACAACCTAAGCTTTGGAAATCCTGGGGCCAGAGCTCTTGTTGAAAGTATAGTGGCCCCAGTGTAAGTACCTCCTCCAGAGGTACTCAAAGCTGGATGTGGGCACTCCTGGTTTAATGCAAAATAACTTCTATGGCCTGTTTCACTGTCACACCTTGCTCTGCTGAAACATATGGTCTGGGGTGGCAAGTGAGTTCATCAGGATTTCTGGGCTTAAGGAGAGAAGGCAAGAATGAATTGCCTCATTGGGCAATGCATGTCTCAATGCCACTAAACTTCCTTGCTTTGGTTCTGTAAGCTGGTGACATCTGAAGAGATAGAGTGCTGCAAGTCTTACCCCTATGAGGGAGGACTCTCTGAACTCATCTGCTTGAAGTCTGTGTCTCCTGGCCCTCATTTATGTTTTCCAGCAGTCTCTGCACAGTTACTGCTTGCATATAAACTATTACATCTCAGTGTTTTGACCCTGTGTGACTTTAAGGAAATGTGGATGTCTGAAGTCCAAGTGTCAAGAGAAATGTGGAATGCAAAAAAACAGGAGTAGTTGGCCCCTCTGACAATCCAAAAGCCACAGTCTTCTTGTGACCCAAATCTAGCCCATGGTGCAAAACCAGCCTACAAGGTTCAGGATCTTCTAAGTAAACTTGAGAATGAAGCCTCTGTTTAACTTGTGCAGAAGTAGTTTCCTTGGATGCTATATATAGTCTGTGAGCTACCTTTACAAGTTACTACTGCCTCTTTATTTTCAGGTGTTGTTGGCCTCTGCTGGAGGACTCAACTTAAGAATCCAGTGATATTTTTCTTTGGGTGAACCTGCATGTACACATACACATACACACACATGTCCCTTCCCCTCCTGTCCAGCAACATACTTACTGCTACATTTTTGACAAACCACCTGTTGAAGTCAAAATATTTTAAACAATTCATTGCACAAATCCAAAAGTTGCAGAAGAAGTGTGCAAAGAAGAGGAAACGTTTGGAACTGTGCCTGCTGAAAGGGTGCTTTAAAACACAACACCCCCTCCAAGGGTTGCTGCTCCCTTCTTACCTTTGGGGAGGGTCCAAAACACAATTCCATGTTGCCTGAATGCTTAAATATACTCACATCCTTAAGGTACAGTGGCATCCTTGTCTTTCCTCTGTAACTTTATCCATTTTAGAAAACCTATGGTGAAAGACTGTTTCAACTTACCATGACTATTTATAACGCAATTCTCTAGCAAACCAGAGTTAGAAGGGCCATTACTGTAAAACTAAGTAACATAGAATCATTAAGGTTGGAAAAAACCTCTAAGAACATCAAGTCCAACAGTCTACCCAACAGTATCATGACCACTAAACCATGTCCATGCAATGGTACATGCAAGAAATTAACAGAAAAACCCTATTAGGAGGAAATTATGGAAACACCAACCACATTTAGCAACATGTTTTTCATTTGAGCTGCTCTAATCATTTCAGAAAAGCTGGGGCTGAGGCTGCCTGGGGACACAATACTGGTGTGTGGGTGCTGTACAGCAGTGAAGCCCTGCTGGTGGAGAGGCACAGTTTACCAGCAGAGACATTTCTACGAGGATCACCCATCTCCCCACTGCTCCCAAGCAAAGCAATAAATGAATCTGCACTCACACAAATGGGTTTTGCTGGCATAACTGTCTCAGTCATGAATCTCACCCCTCATCAAGAGTATCAGGGAGAGCTCCTCTGAGTGAGGCAGTGGGGGATGAAACACAATGTCAAGGTGAGACTCACCCAAACTCAGACAGTGAGGCAGAGACATGAGCAGAGCTGGAACAAACTTGCTTCCCTCATTCCTCAGTGTGGCTGCATACAGACAGCATTGCCACTGAACTGTGTATTCCGATGTATAATTACCTGCTTATTAGCTGGGTAGCTCATTGTGCCAAGAAAGTTAACAGGGATGTGAAGCAAAGGCATTTCTCCTCTGACTGTCTTTCAGACCAGAAAAGAAACGACAGCTCATACAACCTGCTGGGAATCTTCACATCCTCCACCCTTTATAGGCTGGCAGAGGTTGAAGTTTGATTTATTTCTCAGTTATATCTAGTCTTCAGAATAAAGAGAAAAAGAGCTAATCATGCTAGCCTGATATAAGAGCCAGGGACTCTGATGGCTGTGGCTATTACTGCTTCCAGAGTGATGTGCTGGGCACATGTACCTGATGTCTGACCTCACACTGAGCCATGAGGATGTTAGGAGCAACCAGCTCTACCACACACCATCACTCTACCTCACAGAGGGAGAGTAATATGACATAGAGTGTCAATCTGAGGTAAAGCCAAGTATAGAAACACTGGAGTCATGATAGAGCTTGGCTTACCTATTGTACAGGCAGCATTTTTTTTAAAGCTTTAAAACATAATCCCTTCTGTTGCAACCTCTCTCCAGGGGCTCCCCAGGTGCTGCAGTATTTTCATGCAAGTCCTTTTGTGTCTCAAGTGTTGCACACGCACCCCATGGGTTTCCAAAGAAGTTCCTCCATATAGCTCCCTGGGTGGCGTTGCTCTGGTGAAGGGTGAAGCGATTCTCCTTGCTAAACCAATACCTGCATCAAAACTTCCCCAGGAAAACCAGATGAGAGTTTCGAGCAACAGCAGCAGACTTCCCTTTTCACAAAGTCAAGCAGGAAAATTAGTGGAAAATAGCATAATTTTTATATGGACCAAATAATTCATAGATTTTGAAGACAGAAGGAAATACTGCTGGTCTGAACTGTTCTAATCAGAGCGCATTGTGAGGAACAACTTCCAGTTCTGATTTCTGAGAAGCCAAAAATAAACTATTCATTTGTATTTCACACAGAGCAATTCCATATTCCATCAGGATGCACAAACTGGTATTCTGAAGGAACAGTGCATTTTGGATTGTATTTACAGCTGTTCAGTAGTCCTCAGATTTGCAGGTAAACCACAATTATCTGACTTGCTGGAAGGTTTCATGGCATATGTTACTGTCATTAAGGAGTAAATGCCTCCTATTTTCCCTCTCTGATTTTTTCCTGCTCTCTGGCATCAGGACAGAGGGAGACAAGAGCCACCTATCCACCCAGCTTCAGGAGGGACTGGGGGAAACAGCAAGATCCAGGACAGAGAGAGAAGCTGGTGGGAAGACAGAACAGGACTGACCCAGGAATGAAAGGGGGTGGGCAGAGAAAGGAGGTGGTGGGAAATGGCCTGAGGGGGGGATGAAAGAGGGTTACTGGAGCAGCTTGAAGCATGGGAAGAGAAACAAGGATTGCTGGAAAGGTGGTGGGGGCAAGTGGACAACTGAAACTTAGGGAAAGTCAGGATGTAAGATGGCATTGCTGCAGCATTAGTAGGGCAGGGACTGATGAGCCTGGGATGGGTTGATATGTAGTCCTGGGCCATGAGCAGGGTGGGAGGAGGCTTGGGGTGGTATTCTAGGCAGGGTCCCTAGGTTCTGGCAGCTCTGCCCCTTCTTTCTGCACAGTCAGCTCTTATTTTATTCCATCCCACCTTCTGGCACCCCCTCATTTGCTTCACACCCTGACAGAATGCCCTTATGGTCCTGCCCTTGCAGGGAGCTGGAGGGGTTGGAAGGCCAGGTAGGAAGGTGAGGGAAGAAGAGGGTGAAATTTCTTCCCTGTGTCTGAGGAGCTGATCCAGCTGCCCTGGGCATACCTGGTCTGGGGATAATATGGAGTTTCACCACCTCAGCTGGCAGGGGATGAGTTCATCACTGTTCCAAACATTATGTGTAATGCGTCTCATCTTAAATACCCTTCTTCATTCACTCTCTGGAAGAAGTACCCCTGAGCCCCTGCAAAGAGCAGACATTTTGATGGAAGGTGCCTGAGAAATAATACTTTACAGGAACCAAGAGATGCCCATCTCTCTGAAAAATAAGCATTGACTGATCAAGAAACTACCAATAGAAATTTCTCATATTAGCCCTTCTTTTTTTGCCTTCCTTGCTTGTCTTGGTGGAGAATTACATTTCATTTTCAAACCACAGTTCTACATTTATCATCCCTGATTTAGTAAATTGCCTCTTGCAGAAACCTACCTTTATTTAAGACTTTGCAGGATAATCTGTTTATGTTGGACTCAGAGGGGGTCACAAAAAAAGTGGCAGAAGCTGCAAACATATTAAAATGGAGGTAATGTAAATGATTTTAGATTCAAAATATTCCTCCACAAGTAACTTAACACTTTCAGAAAATATTGTAGTGTCAGTGAGACTTAAATCTACAATCTTGAAGCAAGAGGAATTTTGCTGTCTTTCTCCTTTGTATTTTTCTTAACAGGGATCAAAATCAACTTTTCAATAAGCCTCTCTTCGTAGTCAGAATAGGAGGAGGTGAAGATACCTCTATAAGCAGAGTTGGCTCAAGGCTTATCAGCAGGGTAGGCAAAATTTAATTTTGCAGCCCAAGGATTTTCTCTTCACCCTTGGGCAGGCAAAATTCAGCTGTATGGCAGCAGCATAATGGGTCCCTCCCAGGATGAGTTTCTCCTTTTCTACCTCCTTCATACTGCACAGCTCAGAGGGAAAGGTAGGACAGGTGGCTTGTACCTGCTGCAGCTATGGTCATCTCCACCTCTTCCAGATCAGGCAAACTGGGCTGCTGGTTGCCCTTGGCAGGCTCCCACCTTTGGCAGCCAACAGCTTTGCCTGTGCCTGAAACCAGCCCTGTCTGTAGTGAGGTAGAGATACTCGCATCTGCAAAGCTGAACCTGGAATTGTTATCTCATAGCTGCAAATGTAGCCTCCCACTTAAATGAAAGGATGCAGATAATTGGGTTATCTCGTATAAACCATATTCTTCTGCCCTATAAACGTAACCAGTACACATGATGCATTCTCACTGTGCAAGGAGGTATTGGGAATGGGGGTGGCTTACCCACCTCAAGTACTATAGGACCCTTAGTGCACACACCTTAATTTCAGCAGATTGTGACTTTCACACATATGCACCCTCCCCATTTGAGGTCCATGGGAATACAATCAAGCTGATGATTTCGAGTGAAATCAATAAGGAAGGTAGAGGGCATCAACAAAATCATTAATGATTTCTCTCAGTTAATATCTTGTTTCTTCAAATACAGCTGTTGCTGGAGCCTCCAGCCAGAATTAATGATATGGAAAATCTGAAGGACAATAAACAGTGTATTTGTGAGCTAGAGGGATGTGAACAAACAGTAAACAAAAGAGAAAATGTCAAAGGGGTTAAATCTTTAATAAACTACTGCTCCAATATTGTTTGATAAGCTCTCCTTCAGACATTTCACAAATACTCTGCCTTGCTTTCAGAGTCAGACTGGTCTTTTTGAAGCCAAACACATTTCACAAGACAAAATTGTAGAGGAACCCAAATAGGCCTTTAAAAGAGAAATAGATTGTAGCTTTATACTTACACTTTGAAAACAATAACATGGATGTACATTGCTTGTAGCTGGGATTCCTCATCCCTTGTAGGTACACAGCCTGTCTTGTGTTCAGCACAAAGCTCATTGATGTTCAGTAATTTCTGCTGTTTATGAAGTGAATCAAGTAGGTATATTTTGCAATTGTTAATACTAAGGGTAATAATATACACATGCATGCATCCACCCACAAAAGTACAGAAAGGTTAATACCAACCCGAATATATTTTGTATGGCAGAAAGGACACAAAAACATTGTCAGCAAAGTTGTTGGAAGACAGTAGCAGTTAAATGCAGGTTGGTAGTTTTCTGTGTTCATCTGTCCAGACTGGGCATACACTGTATTCATGTCTTTTAAAGTAGTTTGGGATGAAAAAGGCTACAACCCCTGTATGTCTTATATCAAGTAGCCAACAATGCAGATGAAAAGGGCACATTTATGAAGCCAATTAATGAAAGGATAAGTTTTCTTAGGCCTGATTTCATGTCACAGGTGCATTTTTGTGACTTTCAGACTTTCTAAGAGTGCCTCAAAATGCTGAATTCTAATGCCCCTAAGACACAGAGTAAAATAATCACTGATAAAGGGGAAATGCTGAATTCCCAATATCTACCCTACTCCAAGAAAGTCTGTCGGCTGTGTAAGGCAAACTAATCTGTCCCAAGCATCAGCTTTTTTGTTTCTTTTCCTAGTTCACATATATACACAGTGGGAGAGAGACAGAGAAAAAGAGAGAGAGGGGGAGAGAGGGAGAGACCACATCCACACATATCAATGACTCTTGGAAGAAAATACCTAATACATGGAGCTGGAGTTGGAGATAGGTACTCTGCAATTCTCTTGGTGAACTGCAGCCAAGATCAGTCCAGAACTATCAGAAATAAAATACTGCACAGAAGACAAAAATCAGGGCATGTTTTTAACCATCTGGGGAGGGGGAAATAGCTACAGATTCTGGCTGGGAGAAGCAGATGGCAGTGAATTACGAGAACAGGGCAGTGCTGCTGTTACAGCCGCTACTGCAACTGCCACAGCTCAGCTCTTTTCCATCTGACAGAAGGGCCTCTGGGCAGCCAGAGATGAGTCAGACATGTGTGTTGTACAGGCATCTCTGGAGAATCCCAGTTTTTCCCTTTCATTTGTGTCACGCAGCTTCAGGGTTTGAAATGAGTTGTGCAGACCCTACATTCTACAAGCACCTTTCCCTTCTCACTGTATCTTTCCCAGTGTCTGAGCTGTAGACAACTCCAACGAGCACAGTGTGGCTGGATGGCATCATGCAGAAGGGATGCCTACAGTCTTCAAGCAAGGGTGCTATTGGCATCTTCTGACTGTTGCACCAAAAATCCCTGGGTAATGCCAAGCTGAGAGGCATTGAGGACACTCACATTGAAGCCACCTTACTTTCACTCCTTAGAAAGACCTGCAGGCTTCACCTGCAAACCCAAGGATATTCACAGCCATCTTGTAAAATTTCAAGATTTGGCAAAGCCGCTTAAACCTCTAGGTTACCCATTAGCATTGCTGAATAATCCCCATTGGCTCTGGGAGACATCTCAGCCCCTGACCAACACTAGCCCCAACCCCAACAGACAGTGGAAGCAGAAGGACCGTGTTTTGAGCTGGAGGCTGGACACAGCACATATCCAGCATATCCAACCACACAAGAAACTCCTGGCTGCTTGCAAAGGAGAAACCATGCCAGCAACAGCACCCTGATTTGGTCTTTTTACACAAGCCCTAACTTTTGGTTTGAAGCTGGAGAGCAGTTTCTTATCCTCAAAAGACTATTTTAAGCTCCACAGAGAGCAGTTGTTGAACAAGCTCTGTTAATACAGAAAAGCAGCAGCAAATCCTTTTCACCTTCTTAGCTAATGGCTTCCCCTCCTGGAAAAGAGATTCCTGAGGAAAGAAACAAACAGTGCTGTGTTTGCCACCAAGCCTGACCTGAGCCTCACCACAGCAGACTGCTCCCCCTGACACATGGGAGGGGAAGGGCCACCTCTCTGGGGAACTGATCTGCCCTTAAATGTAGGACTGCAGGCTGAGAGCTGTGCTAGAGAGGAGGAGATGATATGGGTGAGGAATTATTGCTCTCTGTGCTTTGATACCTTCTGGGACAAAATTAGGGATACTTAACTGCTGTAATACAAACATTTTATGCAAATCTTATCTTTGTCTTCTGCATACTGGTACATAATCTGCATCTGATTATCAACTTTGGGTCTACTGTTTTATTCTAAATAGAATTCCTGCTGCTGAAAGGTGCTGGATTGACAGCCCTCATGAATAAAGTCATCTCACTAATAAGGGGTAGGAAAAGAACAGCTTTCCACACTGGTCTCTGCCATTATTCCCCATCCAGGGCCAACAGTGAGGATGACAGCCCTGAGCCTCTTCTGAGCCTGTCAGCTGATGAAGAGCAGGCCTGTGAATGTGGAATCCCTGTGACCTTTCTATGAAAACAATCCAAATTCCTTTAGAAAGGAACAGCTATTCTCTTGGGTTGGATTCACATTTGTGCTACACACATACAAAGGGTTCCAGTACCTAGCTGGCTCTGAAGTCACATCCAAGGATCATGAGAAAGTTTACATAGTGGGATCTTCACACTCAAAATGAAAGCCTTTACCCTCTTGACCTAGAGGAGAGGAGGCTCTTGCTCCCTCTGGCACATGCATAAATATTGTAAGCCCTGTCTCCAGCAGCAACAACCTGCTGAGTTTTTCCTGACTGTAGTAGGGTGTCTTGCCTTGTGTTGCAAAACAAAAAGATTTGCCTGGGGCTAAAGTGGCTCAAGTCAACTGGAGCCAGTGGCTTGATTGCAGTTTATTCTGGTTGAGAATTTGGCTCAGTTACACCATATTAGCAGAAACTTTTTGGGAAGCCTTGTGTAAAAATAAATGATAACCAGAGATCAAGGACTTCAAGTTCTACAACATGTGGATCTTACCAGTTACCTTCTCTGTCTCTGGAAAGGTACTTTTTTATCTTCTTGAGTTGGGGCACAGGGCCCTTCCTCGTGCTATGGAAGCACAGGGAACTATTCACAGTGGCTACAGGATGAGATGGGGACTGAAATACCAACCTACCCTGCAACACAAGGCTGCTTCAGTCAAGCCAAAGGATGAGGACAAATGAATGTTAATAGTGATCCTTAGGCTTCAGCAGTCACAGCACTGAGCAATACAAGTCTGTCCACTTGACTTTGGGATGGATGGCTGTTCTAGCTCTGTTTGTCCTGTCAATAAAGTATTCAGCCCCAGTAACAGTTGCTTCTGTAAGAGTGCCAGATTAAGAAAAATAATGCAGACTTAGTGCTCTTTACGTGGATTGCATGGGCTGACCCTGCTCCAATATGCACACCCACAAATCTTCTCAGCTCGTTACCTCATTGAACACAGCTGCTTCTCTCTAAGGACAGAATCTGGGTGATACCTTGACAGAATTTGAACATGACGTGCTAAGTCAGAGATGGAAATAGATGACCAAGAGCTCTGGACCTGGCCAGGCAGAGAGGTGGACCACATCAGAAAAATGCAGTCTCAAGAAGAGCATGTGACAGCCCTGCTGGACAGGACATTTGGCTTTGCAGAGGAGAGGGCATAGCTTTCCCTATCATTTGGGTATTCCTCATTATTTCTGCTTTTGTTCTTTGCTAACACACCCTTCGTATTTCACTTCTTTTCTCTACACAGTCAGTTCTGGGTTAAGAAAGCAGAGTATGCATTGTGTAAATAAAGTTTGTTGTTTTCCTTTGAAGTATGTGGGAAGGCTTTGAAAACTCAACTGTGCTGTTCCAAATAATCTCAACTTTCTGCTCTATTTCTCTGGTTAACCTTGCTGACTCAAAACAACAAAAAACATAGCCTGAAGGAAATAGTGCTCACTGCTTTCTTAACTTTCCAATGGCACTTTACCAGAGATATTTTCTTTTTGTTAAGATCTTTGAAGTCAATTCCTCTCTTTCTGTGTGGATTCCCATTGAGACCAAATGGCTCTTACCAGCCTGCTTCCCTAGGCATGGAGTAGGAAGTGTGGCTGCCTTCCCCAGGTTGTAACAAGAGGGAAGAGTCAGTGAGGGGACTGCTGAGATGTCAGCAGTAAACAAGTAAACACAGAGATGTGTTTTGTTATCTTCCCAGAGAATGGTGGGAGACATCTTCCCCACCCCTAACTGCATTTACAAACTACTTGCCTGGAGGAGGAAGTGATGGGAACTTCACATCAAGACAGGCTCCTGCCAAGCTTTGCTAAGATACCTGCGAGAGGGTGAAAGACACCAGCAAGATCACTTGAGAGAATGCAGACACCCTTCCTTGTTCCCTTCCTGCTACAGTACTTCTGGGCAAGAGTCCATCTCCTCCATCTGGGCTCAAAGGACTGCAGTTTGCTTGCCAGCCTCAGACACTTTTCTCGGGAGGGTTCTTCACATGCTGGTCAGTGGATTGAGGGACAACCATCCCATGTCAGCTAGGCATAGATACTGCTTCTGCTGAGGTACAAATCCTGATCATGAAGAAGAACATTTATCACACTGTGAAGTGTGTACCTCACCACCACACCATACAGCAGGCTGAAAATGGGAAAAAACCTAATTGTGACCAAGTCAGCAGAATACACCAGCCATGCACCTGTAAGAATTTAATATCACCACCCCCCGCCTCTGTCTCATCTCTAAGGAAATTTCTAGTTCTTCAGGGGGTGAAGAAGAAAAAGACATGTTCTGCCTCCATAAACCCTAACCCTTCCATCATAGACATGATGAATAAAGAGAGAGAGAAAGAACCATATAAACAGGCCCCTCAAACATAATTGAAGAACCAGACTAATTTGGCTTGTCTTTATAACAGGCCAGAGCTGGGCACTAGACTTACCCACAACAGATAAAGATGAATAACTACATAATGAGGTTAAAATATTCATTAAGCTAATTGCATGTTAATTAAGTAAAGGATGCTATTAGGGACCCATTGAGCTCCATCTGTGTGTGCAAACAGGAGTGAGAATAATCACGCCAGAAAGCAGGAGAAAAGACGGTGGCAGCTCTGGAGCTCCTGGCACACTGGAACCAGGGGTGGAAGGGACAACCAGTAGGGGCATCTCTGGGTCCTGGAGGAGCTAGCAGCTGTGAAAAAGAGGGTGGTCTTGTGAGAAGAGGAGGGACTGGTAATGAGAAACTCTAGGTGCTGTTGCCAGCAATCACATTGTGAATGGGCATATCATTTCCCCACACTCCATTTCGAGATATGTAAACCAGGAACTACAGCCATCTCCCTAAATGAGAAAATTAATGAGAAAACTCATGAAAGGATCTAGCCAAACTTACCTTCAGTATTGTGTCTGTTGATTTTACCAGAACTGCTTGCAGGGAGAGAGATCCATCACGCCAGAAAGTGCCATCGGACTCATTTTGATACACCCTTAAGGCTCTGTAAAGGACCATTTTTGAAAATAACGTACAAGAAGACTAAAAATAAGGAGGCAGAAATTACTCTTCCATTTAAACTTCCTCTGTCAGCACCACAGAAGACAGTTTCTAATAAATACTTCTTCAAAAAAGGGAGAAAAAAATTCCATCTGACATAATTATGGCCAATGCTCCATAAGGCAGAATAGGGAAAATGCCTACATATTTCATGTTTAAATTCATCAATAATGGAAGGCAAGGATTAAATTATGTAACTGCCACCTTTAAGTTAAATAATATTTTCAGCAGAAGGAAAGGGAGATGGGACAACTCCATAACCAATACGTTTATTTCAGCATATGAATAATTTAGGCAAATAATACAACGGCCTTTTAAAGGGGAGAAGATTTGACAAAGAGGTTGGGTTAGAAAGGACTTGCACTTCATTGGGAGATTTGAAGGGCTGGGAGAATAATTCATATTCAATCATTCATTTGATTAATTTCTCCTTTCTTTCAGGCCATTAATGGGCAGATTGTTCTTTTAAAAAAATGCACTTATAGTTTGAAGTTACTGGAATAAATCTGGTCTGTGATTCCCTTTGAGTGGCCAGTTTCTTGCAAGGAGTCACTGCACAAAGCAGAAACAGCTCTGCACAGGGAGGTCATCTCCCAGTGGGTTTCTGATCCCAGACTGGCTCCTTAAGCACTTTTTGCTACGACTTTAAATTCAACATCTCCTCATTCGCCCGCAATAATTGCTTAAAATTTCTTCTTCCCCTGGTAGACCTGCCAGCTCACCTCGCTCATCCTGCACGAGTACAAACCAGAGGGCAAAACTGGAGTGAACTTGAATGAATCAGATTCATTAAAAATTTCAGATGATTATTCATGAAAAATTAGTTTGTTGTATTAGTTTGTCCCCAGTGCAGCTGGCATTGATCCAGACTACCCTTTTGATGCGTGGGAAGGAGAAGAACTGCCTAAGTCATTCATATATCTGCAGTCAAATGTGACGACGCTTTATCCAGGGACTGATTACTGTCACAGGAAAAACAACAACAACAACAAAATCCCTGTAGATTCTCTTAAGTGCCCAATATATGTGCTCTTCTCCAGAACCTCCCAGACACACTCCGGCTCATGAAAGACACCCAGGAGAACTAGCACAGCCCTTCCCACAGGCTCCCAGATAAAACCATCTGCAAAAGTTAACCAGATTTCCCTGAGCAGCTGGAGCTGCTGGCAAGAGCTTGGTGTGGATCTTGGGATGCTGAGCTCAGTGTAACAGCAGAGCTCTGGCGCCCAGAAACCACCCCTGTGACTGACTCAGCAGGAAGCCTTAATCCTGTAATTTTATAGCTCTTAGAGACCTGTGCCTAATGATTTTTGTCTGGGGTGCCTGCCCATTTGCAGGTAGATAAATGTCTGCATAGTGAAAACAGAAGCCCTGTTTGGCACTGAAGTGCCTGGCAGGCTGGGGATCTCAGCAGGCAGCCTCAGAGCTTGGTTCAGTCTCCACTCCACGTTCAGAGTAGACTTTTGCAGCAAAGAGGACAGATAGTAAAGGAAACACAAATACACGTTGCCTCTGCTCTGCCTGTAGTAGGACCAAGCAAAGAACACCCATCTCCAAGGATGCTAATTAATTCTGCACCATATTCTCTTCATTTAAAGAAAAAATTAGAAATAATAAAAACTTCTGAAAATATTTGCTGTAGGCTTGAGATGCAAGTGAAATCCAGGGAGTTCATATGTGTATGCAAAAGGGAGAAGGAGCAAGAATGAGAGTGGGTGTATGGGTGAGCAGGAAAGACTGTTATTTTATCTGAACTGCTTTATGGGCTAGATGACCTAATAAGTCTTTTCCATCTCTAATTTCTCTGCTTCACCTATCCCTAGTTTACCATTAAGAAATCACTTATGCAAATTCAATTAAGTATTTAACATTTTCCTTCCTGTAGCTCCCTGCCTCACTGACTCTTCATCCTATTTCAGATCTCATCTGACAACAACTCTTACCCCTCTGGCTCCCACTCCTTTGACCTTAGACTATTAACTCAGTAACTGCATGATTTAATCCACTGAAATATTTTGGGTTTTCACTTTCTCACAAAGGAGAGACAAAATGAAGCAGTAGAGCACTGCATTAGCAAAGCCCAGCTTGCAGCTGCTGAATGCACCAGTCATACACTGTAAGAACTTAGCCCACTGGCCTGGCAGCTTTGGTGACCCCAGTCCAATGCTACGTTAGTTCAGGAATAAAAATGAAGTTTTTCGTTTCCATTGTTTGTGCTAACTTACTAGGTACGTCATACAGGGTTGAGTTTAGCAGAGTGTATTCATGAGCTCAGGATGGGAAGAAGCAGGTTATGGTGTGGGCCAGAGGAAGGGGAAGAGCTGTGTATGAGGACTTCAAGGCTGAAATAGCAAAAGGTGAATGGGTTGCAGGATGCACAGCAGTGATGTGTAAGTACTGCACAGGGGCACTTAACCTCGGGCAAGGGTTACTGCTCTTCTGGTCTTCAAGAAGGAAATTTTAACTGTTTAGCACCTTGGGGTTTATCCTCCTGTTCTTTCTGCCGTTAGTCTTCTGGGTTTTTGCTCTCTCTGGCATATGCTACCCTCCCTTCCCACATACACGCCAATGCAATTGTATGTAAACTTGTTCAAGATGAAAAGCAATGTTCTAGAAAGGCTCAGGAGCAAATCCCAGCTAAGTGCATAATTATATAGTGCTTGGAGTAATTTTCCTTTTCCTCTGAAAACGTACATTGGCTCTGATTTTCCTATCTGCAGATTGTAAGCTCATAATTAGCAGTAAATTACTCACACAAGTGACAAATTTTGTGCTTTCAAGTAAACAGACAAAATATCCACAGTTTACAAATTGCCTCTTGGTGCTGCAGCCACCTGGCTTTTCCTGGTCCCATCTATACCACTTGCGAGAGAGATAGAAAATGTCTCTTCAAGGAGCTTGGATGATGATATCAATTACTGAGTTACCACAAAAAGCTATAAAAGGCAACTGCTGAGCTAATGCTGGCTAGTCCCTGAGGATCATGTGGCTTGGCTGGGCGTGAGCAGGAGAGCATGTGGCAGAGGCACCTCAGGAGCAGAGGGTCTCCCTGCAACCACGTTCCCCAGCCTGCCTACCCAGAGCATCTGAGGACATAAATAAACCTTTGACATAAGAGCTCTAAAGGATATATTCACCCCTCTCAAGCAAGGGAAGCAATATGAAATAACACACTGCCTGGGAAGCTGCTGCAGAACACTGGAGGAAGGTGAACTTACTCAGCTATTGTGGAGCAAGGGACAGGGTAAACACTAAGGGTAGAACAAGTTTCTTAAAATCCTGTTTGGTCTTGGGCAATGCTGCATGATGAAGCATTTATATATACAGATACACTTTGTTAATTGCAGTTAAACACATATTTAAATTGCACTGATAGCCAGATGTCTTGCTGGGGAGATAGCACAGACAGAGTGGGTGGACCTCAGGGCAAACAAACCTATGATTTCCAGTTTTAAGAGCCATCAGCTGAGAAATGGATCCTGGAAGAAGCCCCAGAGTTGGGTGCAGCTAGATAGAAAATAATCTATCTTGACTGGGCATCTGTCTAAGGCTCAGAGAATGGCAACAGGCCCATTCATCTGGTTAATGAGCAATATGTTTTCAGCGATCTGACCTGACGGTCATCAGTATCTCTACCACATAGCAAGAAGGTGTCTCAGAAAAGAATTGCCACAGCAATTATCAGAGAAGTAGAGATGACAGCAGAAAAGAAATTACTTCTGGGGTCAGAAGGCAGCTCTTTGGCAATGCATAAATACAAAGGAGGGATTACTGGAACGTGCAGCTGGGAGTAGAGGAACAGGAGAAAAATGTGAGGAGAAGATTCTGGGTGAGGGATGTTGGTTGGGTCTAGAGTAACTTCCAAGAACCAGTGTGTGCAGTGGAAGGGTAGGCCCTGTTTCCTGAGCTGGCACACTGTCATAGATGCTGCTGTGACAGCGTAGGCAAAGGCAAAAATCATATCCTAATTTCAACTTCATTGGAAGTTTTGTGGGAAACCAGGTAACCTATTCAGCAAGCAGAAAAGAACAAAAGAAGAAAGGAAAGACGTTGAATTTAAAATAAATAAATAAAAAATGGGAGGGAGATTACATGGGAAAAAAATTAAACTGGATGTTGCAGTTGGCCTGGTATCATAATCCTTTTGTTATTATATATTAATATGTAAGGGACATTTGCAGGTAAAAGATAAGATAAAACAATCTAGAACATCCATCCAAATAGAGTAAATTCTTTCCTATGTGTAGTATCATGTGACTACATTAGAAACAGAGCTGATCACAAAAGCATTTCATGTAGAACTCAGATTTTTAAAGGTGAACTGAAATTTTCTAATACATATATATTTAGGAACACTGCTTAAGTCCTTGAATAATAGTACTTTGCTCTTTTGTATCACCTTCCTTCTGAAGGACTCAAAGGACTTTACAAAAATGAATGCATTAAGTTTCTCCAATGCACTGTGAGGGAGATAACTACTTTTACCTTATTATAAAAAAGGGCAGGAGGGGAAACAGCAAGACGGAATAGTTAAGCAATTTGACAAAAGTCACACGGTACATTTGATTGTCTGAATTAATTTAAGAAGGAAGTCCCTAAGTTGCTACAGAAAGTACACAGACTGGCTGATATCGGCTCCAAGGAAAATCACGGGGCTCCAGATGTTGCAGCAGCCCTCTGAAATAGGTGTTTGGGAAAGTGGAGCAGGGAGTGTTGGTTACCTGTGACAAAAACAAGACTGGAATGACAAAATATCTGGAAGTTGCAGGTATAGCGGGGACACTGGAAGGGCAATTGCAAAACTACTTCAATATATTAGCACTCTTTGAGCGTGTCAGCAAATATGGGACAAATGAAAATTGTCTGCCTGTTTTCACTTGGATTTTCAAAACGTTCTCGACAGGACCCAAACAAGAGGGTAGGCAATCAGGTCCTCTATTAATGAGAACATCATGCTGGGGTAGGCAATCAGGTCCTCTATTAATGAGAACATCATGCTGCAGCAAGCAGACAAGCTGGCTAAGTGTCTGAAAAAAATAAATATGTAATTTAGCATCAAGTTTGCCATTTCCATCAGGGCAAAATATTAGTAGCAGCATGCACCTAGCTCCTAGAAAGATCTGTGTTGGCTTGTAGATTAATAGACAATGTAGTAAAGGCAAGTAGTAAGGTGGTGATATTTGCAAATGGTAAATATTCTTTGACAAACCTAGAGAAAGATGTGAGGAATCAATCACATAACAGTGTAAAGTTTCTTGGTTGCAAATGCATGTTGGAAGGATTAATTTGAAGCATTCGTGTGTGTTCCCAGGTTCAAAATGAGAAAGATATCCTAGGCTGAAGTCTACATCCTTGTAGCACTGTGCTCCTCTGGGATCAAAGAGTGGTCTCCAGTTGTTGAGACATGAATAGTGAGTAGGATGGAGTTTCGTACTAAAACCAGTGTGAGATCAGTATGTAAATGCATTATGTCCAGAAAACTGTCTTCAGTTCTGTATTCAAAGAAAATAATACCAGGAATCAAAGTGATCCAGGAATAGGCAACACAATTGTTTCAAGGCATAGCATGACTTCTATGTAGGAAGTGATTAAATGACAGGTTTATTTATTTTAGAAATCATATGAATAAAATAGGCATTCAAAATAGTTAGAATAAATTATGTAGGAAAGAAAATTCAGTGTTCCTATTTACCTTGTCTTTCACACTCCAGCACCAAAGGCACATCTCATTAAACTGAGTGATAGGGAAAGAATTCCATCAAAGGGAATACTTTTCCTCAGGCATCCTCATTCACCTGTGCAAATCTCTGCTACAAGGTTTCTCGGAGGTACAGGGTGTGAAAGGACTGAAATAAGAAGGAGATACTTATGGATATTGACATTTTCTGGACTTGCAACAGAAGAAGTTAAGATACAACTGATGACTACAAAAGTTTCACACTCTAGTGTGTAAACCAACAACTAATGAGGGTGCTAGGGAAGTATTTCCTTAAGCAATGGTTATCCATAACTGTCCAGCACAGAGATGCTGTGAGCCTTCCTTTGTAGCTTCTGGTAACCACAGGAATCAAAGACAAAATACCAAACAAATGGATAATTGGTCAGATCAGAATGTGGCGTTTTCTGTGTTCTTGAATCATCCTCTCCTCTATTTCTTTCTGTCCTCAAGGCCATTCTTCCTGTCATCTAAAGTGCATGGAGGTACTGCTGAATCATTTAACATTTCTATCAGTGTTTTTTTGGCTCTTAAGCAATTGAACTCATGGTGCCAAGCATCAGGCTCACTGCCAGTTTTGACTTGACCTGGTCACAATTTTGCAAGCACTGTCAATGCCAGAGCGACAGCTGAAATGGAAATTTTAATGATGTTAATGAATAAAAGCTTAAGCTGTGCTTCCTGCACCTGGGCAGCAAAAGTGCATTTATAATTACTTGCCAAACAAGCCTCCTGGCTGCATTCTATCTGCCCCAGGCAAGCAGTTAACTGAAGTTCTCTCCTTTCACCAAGATTATTTTTGAGTGAATACTTCTGCTAGTGAAAGGTGTTGGATTGACAGCTCTGGAGACTGAACTCCTCTATTATGTGACAGAAGAGGAAAAATCTGTAACAACAGTTTTTATTAGGTCACCCAGTTCATCCCTCTGTCAACACAAGATTGTTCTTTATAATACATTCTAGAGTGATTTCCCCCCCACCCCTTCACCATTCTCCCCTTGCTCTTAAAATACACTTCCCTAGGTATTTTCCATTTTACTGAACAGCTCTGATCCTCACAGTCTTTTCCAAATTGACATTATAGAAAAAAGCCCTTTGTGTCTGAGTGTGAAGATATGCATGTGCATCTTCCAGGCTCCCAGAGTTCATTGGAGAAGGGGCAACAGATTTGGAATCTGCAGGGAAGATGCTGAAGAAATGTCAGATAGCTATTTCTGTGGACCAATGTTTTAGCTCCTAGATGCTTCCTGAAAGGAGACTTCAGACCAAACTATGTTCTTTTCTGTGCCCTGATGGTAATATACTACTGATATTGTCTGGATGACCACCATCTTTTTTACCAACAGAGTACCCTCAGAACTCATCATGGCAACTTTTCTTCTCTTTAAAGAATGAGAAATGATGCACAGAGGGACCAAGTGACTTTTCTTAGCTCCCACTGGGTGAAGTAAGTCTAGATTCCTCCCAGTCCTTTAAAGCCTCTCTGGGGGCTGGTTCAGTAAAACTCAACTACCAGTGAATCTTTGTCCATGTGGGTAGTGGGTCCATACCAATGCAGTACAAGCAGAGGAGCCCTTCAAATCTTGCACTGCGTAAAATTTCTGGGAATTCCTGACTCCCCTTAGCCCTTTCTCCCCTTGTGTATTGTCAGGCCACAGGATTTACTGCCTCAGTATTGTAACATAAAGATATTTCTTCCAGAATAGGTCCTTCCCTTGTGTCAAAGTTAAACCAATAAGCAGATGAAAACAGGAGCCTGTTTAACCTCATGAGAAGAGCTCTGACAGCTCTTGTTATTTATTATGGGAATGGGAATCGGAGCAGAAACTGCACTAGGGATGACCAGTTTACAGAGATGCATTTTATCTACATTTTGAAATGTTGTATTTACAAATCATTCCAAGAGCCAGCAGCAATTACCAGACACCTTTCCCTATCAGATTCCCTTCCTGCTACCAGTTCTTGCACTAGAACAGACCTGGGCTAGACAGCTTCCTCCAAAGAGGCACCCTAAAACCCCTTAGCTTCAAAGGAACATTCTATCAGTATATAAAATGGTCAAGATTACTGTCCCAGTCATGATCCAGTTTGATTAGCATTTGGGTTCCTGCCATTTAATTCTATACATTGGGTTTATAAAAGAACCTTACCTGTTTAGTGTCAAAAAGTAGGTGTTCTCAGTAGGGGAATTACAACTGACTTACTCATTGCTGTGATAGTGCACATGGGTGGCTCCTAGACTGCGTGCTCAAAAACACAGGGCATCTTCTGCTCTCACTTACACCAGAGAGCATATGTCCATCTTGCAGTGCAGCTCATGCAGAAATTTGCAGGCTTGCACGTCATGACTTAGCTGTTGTTTCAAAGGCAGAGGAGCTGCACAGTGTGGTGCTGGCTCCAGGGAGTTGGTCCTGCTGGGAGCAGTCTGCTGGCATTGCTATGCCACTTCCATGACCCAAGCTAATGCTTCCATGCAGCACTCTGCTGTTGGGCTCACTCAGTGTTCCAACACAGCAGCAGTGCACTGTGCTGTGTGGATGTGCCCTTGGGTCACTTGCCAAAGTTATTTTCTTCCTCCCAGCTCACGCCATGGCAACAGTGCAGCATCCAGCTGTGGTTATTGAAAAATAGGGCAATTACAAAAGGATGCAACTGACAGTCATGAGGAACCTGTGCAGGAGAAGAGCTCATTCAAGAAAGTCAGAGCATGAGCAGAGATCAGAAAGGAATCTGAGGCTGGAGATAGCTGCTATGGGGCTATTGCTGTGTGGGAGAGAGGTATGTACATGGGCCAAATTCTGCAAAGAATCAGAAAATAGAGGATATTGGAAGTGCACCTATGCTGAAAAAGAATCATCAAGGCCCTTAAAAGAAGGTGAGAATCTGGGATGTAAATACTGGTTGTGTCAGATGTCTGGACCAAGCCTGGCCACCTGGCCTCCTTCTGTCTGATATTGTTACTTTGCGCTCAGCAGAACAAGGGCTGGCTGGCTATGCAAAGACACCTGGAGCCTGCCCCATCCTGGAAGAGATACACCTGGCTCCCAGCCACCCTCACGCACCACAGAGCAGCCAAGGACAGGAGCTGTGAGGACCACCCTGGAGTCTTGTCCACACCATACCCACAGCGCTCATCCAGGATCACACAATCTTGTGCCCTGGCACACATCATGTCCTCTGTAAGTGAACAATTTCCAACAGAGTAACACGAGTGATTCATTCTGTCTGACAGTCTTTCACATGTAAATATTTTATATTCCTATTGAATATTTTTGGACGATTATGAATTCTTGATGTGATGAGGACCTTGCTATGTATGAGATGCAGGCAGCAGCAAGGACTCGGCAAGGAGGAAAAGCATCCAAGAATAAAAAAAAAATGAGATATCATTACAAGCTACAAATTAGAAAAGCTGGGATAAAAACACAGGCACATATCCCTCTTCTTTCCTCCTCTGTCAGGACACTTTCAGAAAGTGTCTGGAGCTCACATAAGGAGCTTTGCGTGTGAACGGATGTGGAGTTGGCTGCCTCTCCTTCTCTTCATTTCTCTCTTCTCCTGATTTAGTTCTTATTTCTTTATTTCTGTTGAAAGATGTAATACCAACAGCCCAAGGGATCCAGGACTGAAGTCACTCCAGAGTTTCTGCTCTGTCTTCAGTTTGACTCTGTTTCTGCAGTGAACCCAGAAATCCAGACTGTGGCTCCAATTCCACACAATGAGTCTAGTCTGAGTGTGGAGAACTTCTGCAAAATGTTAAAAGATCTGGACAAGACAATGGTTACTTTTATTGATAGTGGCAGTATGGGCTTCATGAAAGAGTAATAAAATATCTCCGAGTTGGTAGGAGGAATCTTGGCTAGGTTGCAATGATCTCTCTCCAGGTCTCAGTGATCCAGTTGGTCAGAAGGACTGGCACAGACATGGAAGTTAAGGGGTGAAAAATCTTAAGTTGCAGTCAAGTTAGGACAGAATTTGTTAGCAGAAGCATATCCTCTTTATTTGGATGGAAATAACTAAAAGTGAAGAAGTATAATTAATGTTGTTTGTCCCTGTGCATCCATACATGTGCTTGGCTTCCCTCCTAACAGTCCTCCTCATGAGCTAAGAAAGGGACTTGTATTGCCAATTAGTTTCATAGTCCCCTGAGTGGCAACACAACATCAATGTCTGTGGGTCACTACAAGCCACCTGAGGCCTCACCTGCTGGCCCAGATCTAAAACTACATGGGCCTAAGCCTATCCAAAGAGCATGCAGTTTATGTTGTTGAGCATGCAGTTTATGTTGTTGGTGTATCTATTGAGAATATGAACCTTTCCAGTGTTTCTCTAGGATCCTGGTTGTCCCTTGTGCCCTGGTCCCTGGAGAAATTGTATCTCCATAGAAATCCCATGACAAAAAGCCACACTGCTATCTGCAGATGAACCCTTTCTCAGAAGCCTCTAAGGAATAGCAAAGATACTTTTCCCTTATTTATGTAGTGACAGAAGAGAAGCTAGCGTTGTCTTTTCAGGAGTGGAAGCTAATTTGGACAGGCCTAAACTAAGAAGTCAACACAGAAGATGCTTAGCTGCCCCATGACCCGTATTCCAGACCTGCCCACCTCTGTTCATTCATCCCTAAGTAGTTGTCTTCAAGAACAGCCCCCCATGACTGTCTGTTTAGCATGTTGCCTGCAAAGACAAATCATCCCACTGTGCACCAGGGAAACATGGCCGACCAGCACAGTGAGGTGAGTTCTCAGCTGAACAATCCTAGATAAGGACTACACAAAGCACCCTGGTTATCTGGTCCCTGTCACGCTGGCATCAAAGTCTTGCACTGAGCATTAGGGTTTCCATGTGTCCCCAGGGTGCGGTACATTGACTTTGCTTGAAGTGCAATTTAAGATTGATGAATTCACAGGTTTTAAATCAACAGCAAGGATCCAGGCTGGCCCCTTGATGGAGGCTATTAACTTAATGAAACTGAAAGGCTGTGAAGTCAGATAACAGACATTAGAGTCTTTATTTACCTAGAGATTTAAGGAGACATTTCTGAGATAGCATGCAACTTCTTTTTTGAGAAGTGTAAGCTACCACCTAACAGCACTTCCAAGGCACACAGACACACGCACTTGAGCTACCAGGAAAGCACAGCATACTGACAAGCGTTCGTTCCCTCTCACATTGGCTGACAAGTGTTGTGTTGTAACACAAGAAGACAGGCTTCTTTTAAAGGCTCAGCTTGTGCTGCAGAGACTGCCCAGTACCAAGGCAAAGACAACCAGTGAGCAGTGGGGTCCCAGATAGCCAGCCCCCCAAAAATGATGCAGCCAGATGATTAACGTATGGTCTTGATCTGGTATATGCAAAGTCACTCGGCAAGTCAGCAGCAGGGCCAAGGGCAGAGCCCAGTGCTCTTGACTGCTGGTTGTGCTGGGCACTGGGCATCACAACTTTCCATCACACACTTCCAAAGGACAAGCCAGAACAGCTCTCCAGCGGAGTGAGATGAGATCCCCCTGCTCCCCACCTGATGGATAACGCGTAGAGTGTAGCATGTGCATGCTCATTCTGTGCACTAACATTGCCCGTCTCAACTGCTGTCTGAAAGAGTATCTCTGATAAGCTCAGACCTTATGTTTCCTGCCTTTACTCCGCTTCCATACACAGCTACAGTGACAGGGTGCATGGTTCAAATGCTCCGGTGGCTGCTCACGAGGCGGGAGAGGCTCGGCCATCTGGCTCACTGCTTTCGGGAGGGAGTGGAGAGCAGCAGAGCAAGCACCCAGCACGTACAGCAATCCCCAGGCCCCCGCTTATGCAGAGGCAGTGCTGCAGCCTGCTCTGCCCAGCATCCCGGCACCATTAGCAGTACCAGGAAAAGAGCAAGGAGGATCGGAGTAGAGAGTGGACAGCAAACATATCTAGTAATGCCCCCCCGCCCAGCCCCTTGCCTCTTTGGCAAGGAGGAGAGATGGTGTTTGGAAAAAAAAACCCAACACACCAGCTCCAAGTCCCTGCCTTCACTGCAGCCAGTTTACTCTGTGCTGAAATCTTACCAGATCACGAACGACACAGATTTACAATGAGAGCTTCTAGGACTATGGAGTAGCCTCCTACAAGACAGTAAATGATGTCCTGCTGCTGAGGTAATTTGGAAGAACAATCTTAAGTGAAACATTGGTGGTTCACTTGTGTGTTTGTAGTTCCGCCTCCTTTGTTCAAAAATATCCCCTTGCTCACTCACTGAGGCGCAACAGGGCGAATTCTTTATAGGTCACTCCTATCCTGGAAACCCTACAGCAGAGCCTGCTATATCTTGCTCAAATGTACTTGGACTCCTCCCAGCGCCAGACAGAAGGACTCTCAGAAGCAAGCGATAGAGGATTTAAGTGTCAAAATAACTAAGGAGTATTAGGGAATTTATCTCAGCTAAATGACATATGTTTCAATTTGCATGAGGCTGAGGACTGTGCCATTTAAGCTCTTATGCAGATGATTTTTGTTCCTTTTCACCTACATATAACCATGTCGTTTCAGAGAGAGTGCAGGGGTCACTTTCTGAAACAGTCTCTCTATTCAATTCTCTCCAGAGAAAAAAATAAAAAGAGCAGTTACAGTTTACCTTTTAAACCCTTTCCAGTTTTCTTCTTTTACTGATGTAACACCTCCTTGGATTTTCCTGTGGGCTGATTGCATTAGTTAGTCTGTAGCAAAAGGACTACATTGACTATATTTAAATTCCAGAATAATCTTCCATCTGCAGGAAGTTGAAATCAAATATTATATCCAAGTTCTTGTTTATGGGCAAAGTGGAAACGCACACGAATATATATATAAATATATATATAAAAAGCCAAGAATTTGTTGTTAGCATAATTGAAATCTTAACAGTACAATCCAGAAATAATACTCCAGATTTGACTATAGCAGAAAAAGGAAGTATATTTCTGTACAGAAAAATTCCTCAGTAATAGTAAAAATGCATTTGAAACTTTGCAGTTTGCACCTCTTTTCCCCATGTTATGCTCACTGTGGTTTCATGTTGAAACCATCAACATCATCTGAGTATCATCAGCATCTGGAGTCCTTCACCAGGAAGAATATGATGTTGGTGTTGATGGTTTCTTCTTCCTCACTGCAGGGTCCTATTTGGGTCTTTTTTTATATCTGCTTTTACACCTTGCTCTTTCTTCATTGGTCTGCAACTCCATATTACATCCAAATTTATATATGTATGGTACATACTAGATACTTGTTCCTTGTCCTCTTTGTTGCCCAGAATAACTGGTTTTGTCCAGCTCCAGGACATTTGGCCAGATGCATTTCTTTAACTGGTTGTTGCTGAGTTCTTTATAGACGTGTGGCTTCCAGTGCCAGCTAGTGCCCCATTTCTTGCCATCCCTTATCTGTACTCTTTTAAACTGCATCCTGTGTCCCCAGTTCCCCAGGCCTGTTGTAAAACCAGACTCTTATTTCTCTATGCTACATCATGATGTTAGAGTCAGAAATACGGTTATACCATGGAAAGATAAACAAAAGCAAAAGAAACTGACTGTATCCACCCAGTCAGTTAGCAAAGCTCTAATTACAGCTAAACCAACTACAGCAAATCTGCAGGCAGGTTAAGAAAAGCTCAGGCAGAGAAGACATGACAAACGTGAACCCTGATGTCTCACAGACTCAGTCACAGCCTGTGACCTGTTATTAGCAATGACAATATTACATTACAGGGCCACAGGTTTGCCCAAGTTCTTTCTGGAACTTTTTATATAAAGTAACTGGACTTTCAACCAAAAGTGCAGAGCTTCATGTCTACAAAGCTGACAGAGATAATCCACCTGCTGCACATCCTGCTGGTGCTGTCCAGACATTTTTGTCTTAGTGTTGTTCTTCACTGTCACAAAAATCTTGAAGACCAAACACAAAGACAGAGGTTTTTTGTTTTAAATCCCTGTGGCTTTCATTCCTCCTACCTTTTGTATGCCATCTCTAATTAAGTGCAAGAACCATGTCATGAAGATAGGGAAGTTGTATCCAGACTGAAAAATTTGTTTCCTAGCCTTATCACCAACTTACTGAGTGACATCAGGCAAAATCATAGTCTGCATCCTTTGTTTTTCCCTTTATAAGGAAAGTATGGCATTGTCTATATATCCACAGACCTTACAGATCAAGGACAGATAATGCATTGACCCGGATTTGCAAATGTGCTCTGACAACATAGACAGTGAAGAAAGTGGCTAAACCAGAGCAATTCTCTGACCATTTTCTTTTCTGTTTGTGGTTTTGGGGTGGAGAAATTCTGGGGATCACCAAATCACAAGCTTAGGTAGTGCTTGACACATTATCCCCATGCAGAGGATGGTGAAAGCAGTGATTCCCCACTTTTCCCCCATCTCTCACATGCACAGTGCTAGGGATGGGCTGGGGATGATGGCCTAATGCATGAGACCAGTAACAACTGAGTATATGGAAGTCTTCAGCAGACGGGTACCCATCACCTCTGATGGGACAATAGGATGGAGAAGGTCTGATAACCTTTCACAGAAGCAGTAATAACAGCAATAAGAGGAGCCATCTCTCTTGCAGCCTGCCTCCCAGAGCAAGAATTTCCTGCTGAGGCTCTCATCCTAATTCACGGCTTCATGCCTCCCAGGCTGCAACTACAGAAACATGCCATTGTGCTTGGGAACATTTCTAGTGCACAGCTGCTGGCTCCGTTATTAGAAAATTGTGCGTTATCCACTGGTGAGTGACTTGTGTGTTAAAAGTCACCCACAGGGCCCTGTCCCCTGCACACACAGGGTGGTACAACCTTTGGTTACTAAGATCTGTCACATTGCTTCAAGGAGCTGCACAGCACATTTCCTCTCCATCACTGAGTCACACTGCCCACTGCACTCTATAGCCATAATGCTGTGTGCGGGAAGGCTACTTCTGCTCACAGTTGTGCTGGTGCAAATGGACAGTAGTCTTGCTGGGGATTGATGGATATATTCCAGCATGGGTGACGGCTTGCTTGTTCGCAGACGCGGGTCCTGTAATAAATGAAAAAAAAAAACTGTAATACAAGTAATTATGTCTCCTACATCTTACCCTTCAGCGTTAGGCAATGGTTAAGGACCTGGATGTAGCCCCATATCCTAAATCAGGGTTGTAAATTTTGCCTTTTCAGCACAGCTGATAATAGATATGAGAGAAAAAACCCAGCAAAATCACAACAAACTGATAACCATTCCTGTCCTTCTTTCCTGATGGAAGCTTCCTACCCTTCACTTGTTGCAGAGCCAGAGAACTAGCAGACTGACTGACTGTCACATTTCTTCTTTGGCAATTGGCCTTCCACAGGCAGCACCCTTTTCCTCTCTGGCTTGGGAGATTGCTCCTGCCTGTGCCCTCATTATTGTGTTTTGCCCTGCTTGGCAGAAGCGGCCAGTTCCATGTGTGTCCCAATCTATCTGAAGTGGTGTCACCACTGGGTGGGGGAATGGGACCCGCTTAGCTTGAAGGCACTCTGGGGAACTGAAGGGAAACTTTGTGAAAGATAATAATCAAACCAAACCCATTATCATTTGTGAGAGCAATAATTATTAAATCCACTGTGAACTACTCTAACCTACCTTTTTTTTTTCCCCAGTCTGGCTGGTTACATGTCCTAGGGGCACAAATGCAGCACATCACATATCTGGGGGAGTATCTGGGGCAATAGCCTAGCACACAGGCAGTCCTCTTGGGATTATGTCCAGCTACTACAGAGAGTCAACATCTCTGCCAGCTGCCCTGCCCAGATACCTTTGGCGAATTCAGCATTTACTCTGTAATACCCAAGGTGGATTTTATAATGTGTTACTTCTGTTTTGCCCAAGAACAAACCCAGAAAGCCAGCTAAAGGAGAGCCCCAAAGAGGACTGTCTTCTCCCATCTGTGTTGCCTGCTCAGGCAGGGGGGATGATAGTCACAAAGAGATTGTGCAGCCACATGGTCCTCAGAGATCAGGGGATGTCCCTCAGATTCTACATCTTTGAGCTGCCCTACCCCAGCCTTGCCCTCTCCATTGTCTTCACCCTTGGAGGAGACCTAGATGGTGCTTCTCCAGTCAGGCTGGCCCTGCCCCATGTGTTCAGTCTTTTCACTCTGTCATAGCTGGATTAACCCTCCCACTCAGCTGGACAAGCTGATTAGTGAAAGAACTTGTTTCATCCCTCTCTAGGGCTTTATTTTTCATCTGTCATTTTCCTCTTTATTGCCACAGTAAGCATCTGCCTCTTCAGCTCTTTCCATGCTCCCCACACAGTGACCCCTCCATTTCCCCTGCCACCAGCCCTTACCAGCCTTTCCCAGCTGTGGTGAGGCAGCATGGCATTCCCATTTACTCCAGTGTGATATATCCCCATATTGTTTCATCTCCTCCCTTCAGACATTCCCTTTCACATGAGTTAATCCCATTTATTCCTCCAGCACTCTTTCATACTCCCTTCTGCTTCATCCCCCTGGGGTTGCATTGGCTCCATGCACAGAACTATGCTTGAAGACCCTAGCACTCCTGAAAATGCAGTTGGAGGCAGCACACTGTTATGGGGTCTTTCCTCACTGTGCATGGTAGTCTTGGGTCAGGAGTCAAGAGAGAAGGTATATCCAGGTAGTCACGGTATAGAAAGCTTGTGTGTTGGTGTTCATTTCTGGCCAACAGGAGCTTTGAAACAAAAGTGGAGGCTCCAGGACCTTGCAGTCCATTGGAACAAGAGGGACTGACCTCAGCAGCCTTCCTCAGCCTTCTGCAGGCCCAGCAACACTACCCCTTAGCTTCCTTACTCATCTTAGCAGTTTGAATGTGGCCTTATTTCTCCTTCTTGGTTCTCTCTGGGTTGTTGATTACCTGTTCCTGACCATTGCTCCCTCCTTCTGCCATCTCTCTCTGCTGTTGTCCTTCCAAGTGCCCCTGCACACCTTTCTCCATCTCTGAGCAATACGGACGAACTCTACAAATGGTGGGCAAGTGAAATGCATCTTTAGGGAAAAAAAAACCAACCCCACAAAAAGAGCCTGTAATTATTCTCCCCCTGTGGCTGCCAGCAACAGCCCTGATTGCTTTGACTGTACATCGTGACCCCTTTTGCCATGCTCCATCTGTTTGTCTTTATAGTCTGTGAATTTGCAGCAGCAAAAGGACCGTGTCTTCTTATTTGTATCTACACAGTCCCCTGTGCAAACCGCCCCAGTTCTGACCAGGGCCTTGCTCTACACGAGGGATAAGTACTAATAACAATGAAGGGTGGGAGCTGCAGCCAGCAGCACAGCCCTACACTGGAAGCAGAACAAGGCAATTAAGGAAAGGATTTTCAAATAATCCAAATGAAGAATACAAGGGAATAAATATTTAATACTCAGTCATGCAGCTTCATCCTCTCTAATAACCTCTATTGTTTCAGAGAGAAGCAGTGCATAACGGGCAGATGCAAAATGTTTCTCCAAGAGGTACAGATTCCCCCCCCTCTTCCACCAGTGGGATGGCGTGTGTGCAGCCACACCCAAGATACAAGGGAGTCCTTTCAGTGGCAGCTATACCCATAATCCCATGGAACCCTGTTGGAAGGATATATTTTGCTTAAGTGGTAGCTATGAATATTGTTCCTATCCTTACACTCCTTGACCCCACAGGCAGGATCATTCAGATTTTTTAATACCATAATACTCTGTTTAAAATTAAATAAAACCAATTCACACTTACTGAAACACAGTCCATGTCCCCCTCTGTCTTGGAGCTCAGCCAGTATTGTGAGGGGCAGAAGAAAGTATTCGTCATATGGAGAGAGGGTGCACTGACCATAGCTCTCCTGAAAAACTTCTGCATTCCCCTGATTATTTCTATGCCCTCCTCTTCCCCAGGCACATTCAGGTTGCAGACTCCACTCAGGAATTCCCAGAACAGACCAGTGCTAGTATGATGAATACTGATGACCAGACTGGGTGGGGCTGGTGGGGAATTGAGGACAGTGGGAAGGAACAGACAGATTACAAGTGCGTTAGCCTGGCCAGAGAGAGGCCAGTCAGAGAGGCTGTGTGTGCATGTTGGAGGATGTGGGAGCCAGTGTCTTGGGTATGTGAAGGTGGGAGTATTTTGTCTCTGTGTGTGGAGAAAGGGAAGGATTTCAACACTTTGGTTTATAAACCTTTTTCACCTGTTTTGATTATCAGTTGTGAATATAAGCCAAAATTAACAAGACATGCTCATGCTGGGCAGGTTATACCTGTGCACAAGAAGAGACATAAACAGTAGGAAATGGACCACCTGCAGGGTGTCTAGAGCCCTCTTCCCTCTCTAAGTGCAAGCTTGGGTCTATTTTTCTTTTTAGGAGCCTAGGACTAACTGCAGGTAACCAGGTGGAGGGGGGAGAACTGTTACCGATAGGCTGCATCCCTGTTTCTGAGATTACGTCAGTGTATTTGGGTGAAAAGAAGTCCAAATGGCAAAGGATAGATCCTGATAAAATCTCACTCTGAGACCTGAAATATTTATCAGAGGTGGTGTTAGCTTCCAGAAACTTGGACAAAGGAACTGCTCTACCACATTCCCTTCACAAGCTTTCTGGATTATATAAACCTTTTCAATTTTCTGCAAAACCAAACATGCGTATGGAGAAAGCACCTGCTTTGGCAGGTGTTCTTAAGGTATTTTTCCACAACACAGTTTCAGATCTGAAGAGGAAGACAGGCTGGCATTTCAGAAATGCATTTTCCCTCAGCAGTTTTCATGTGACCACGAGTATATCACCGTGTAGTACCCACATTGGGAGGAGAAAGGAACAAATTAAAAAAATAGCTGAATAGAATTATAGAATGGTTTTGGTTGGAAGGGACCTTTAAAGGTCATGTAGTCCAATCCCCCTGCAGTGGAGCAGGGACATCTGCAACTAGATCAGGTTGCTCAGAGCCCTGTCTGACCTGACCTTGAATGTTTCCAGCAATGGGTCATCTACCAAATCTGTGTGCAACCTGTGATAGTGTTTCACCACCTTCACTGTAAAAAAATTTCTTCTGTATATCTAGTCTAAATCTACCCTCTTTTACTTTAAAACCGTTACCCTTTGTCCTGTCACAACAGGCCTTTTTAAAAAGACTGTACCTATCTTTCTTAAAAGCCTCCTTTAAGTATTGAAAGGCCACAGTAAGATGTCCTTAAAGACTTTTCTTCTCCTGGATGAACAACCCTAACTCTCTTAGCCTTTCTTCACAGGAGTGGTGTTCCAGTCCTCTGATCATTTTGCTGGCTCTCCTCTGGACACATTCAAGCAGGTCCATGTCTTTCCTGTGCTGAGGACTCCGGAGCTGGACACAGCACTCCAAGTGGGGTCTCACCAAAGCAGAGTGAAGGGGTAGAATCACATCCATTGATATACTTGCCACACTTCTTCTGATGCAGCCCAAGATAGGGTTGGCTTTTTGGGCTGTGAGTGCACATTACTGACTCATGTCCAGTTTTTCATCCACCAGTAATCCAGGTGGGAAGTAACCTCCAACTCCTGTTCATAGGATATCTAACTTCAAAGCTAAGTTGGGATACTCAAGGCCTTGTGTAGCTGATTTTTTAATATCTTCAAGGATGGAGATCCCACAAACTCTCTGGATACTTCTCTCATGACCACTCTTATGGTGAAAAATTTCTTCCTTATGTCCAGTTGGAATTTCATATGCTGCAACTTGTAATGACTGCCTCATGTCTTTTCACCTCTGGGGAAAGCATCTTCACTATCAAGCCCTTCAGGCAGTAAAAAACACCAATTAGATCTCCCCTTTGCCTTCCCTACTTAAGACTGAACAAACCAAGTTCCCTCAGCTTCTCTCTCTGCACTGTGTGCTGCAGTTCCAAACCATCCTGGTGGCCCTGCACTGGACTCCCTCCAGTTTGCCAAGGTCCTTCTTTTACTGAGAAATTCCAGTCTGGACACTGTGCACCAGATATGTCCTCATGAGTGCCAAATAGAGGGGAATAATTACTTCCTTCGGTTTGGTGGTCAGCTAAGCTTTCCAGATATGACCCTAATAAATCCACATTGTGGATGTGTCCTCTGCAGTTCCGTGCTGTGCATTGCATACATGTCAGAAAAGGGAGACTTCACTGGTGAGTGTCAGGTGAAATTTCTTCTTTATATTAAAAAATGAAAATATTTGAAATAATTAGTGTTTGAAAACTACCAAAGGGAAGAAATTTTAGATGTTCAGTAACTTTTAAGGGCAAATTGTGTGTGTATGCATGTGAGATGTGAGTGAGTAGGTGGTTGAGTTGGTGTCAGTGGCACTAGGAAGGAATTCTTGATGATTTTTAAAATAAAAAACATTAAGGAGCTAACAGTATGAAATAGCAATTATTATGAAGCGTGATCTCATTTCTGAATCTGGTATGAATTTCAGGCTCTGCAGTTATTACATTTTGAATAAATAGCAATTAACATCTAAGGCTTTTCTATTTCTTTTCTTTTTTTCTTTAACTTCAGGCTAACAGACAAACTTAAGCCATTCTAAAATTCAAATACCTCCAAAGAGAATGTCAAGACCCCTACAGCACCACTAATGGAAAAAAAAAAAGAAAAAAAAAAGAAAATCCAAAGCATGTTGTCCAACTAAGAGATTTTGCTGTAGCTTCTGGACTAAAATTCACTGACAACTCACGGGTTGTCAATTATTGCAGTGCAAAATGCCTGCAAATCTCGCACTGACTTTACAGCTGATTTGTATTTCAGCTTCCTGTTCTAGTGCCTTGCTGCCAAGTTTTGATTCCCCCCCACACACACTTTCTTGTACAGTAAGATCACTAACAAAGTTTTGCGGACCATATTCTACTCAGTGGCATCTGAGTAACTCCACTTTCTGCTGTTCACTTACAGTGATACAAGTGCATAGGCTAAGTTTCCAAATTGTGCCTGAAGCAACAATTGGGATGTCCCAATTGCCATTGGAATCTGTGAAAATGCAGTCTAGAGATGGAGAGTGGAGAGCTGGAGCTTCAGGTCACCCTTCCAGGCCTGTGTTGGCATTGTAGGAGATATAACATTGAAAACCAATGAAAACATAGTTACCAAAGAAAACAAACCTAATTCTCAGATGGTACTATTTCCTTTCCCTGGGAAATCCTTTCTGAGCCATCTAATGTCCCCAGTCATTATGTCTAACATCTACAATTAGAAAAAAACCTTGAAGATGAGATAAAACACCCACATCAATGGATGAAACCTTTTTTTTCAGTTTATGAGCTCCTTAAAAAGATTCCAGTGTAAGCATTGTTTATTTCCTGTAGAAAAAAAATGAAGACAAATGGACACATGCATGTTTCTTTGTTATCATCTTCAAGTCCTGTAGGAGCAGTCTGTGGACTCCCAGGAATCTGCAGAGCTCGGACTGAAAACTATCACAGTGATGTGTACAGAATAGATTCACAGCCTACAGAGCAGCGGTTGGGACTGGTAGTCAGCAAGGTATGAAAATTTCTCAATAGGCAACATATTGTGGTAATAGCCTCTGTTTAATAGAAAGAGCTATTGCTGGAGGACTGACGCAAATTTCATTCCTGAAGAAGCAGCAGTACTACAGGCCACTTGATCCTGAAACACTAATCTCGGTAAGCAAGTGGTGCAAACATACTGAGACCGCGTGCTGCCTGTTTTAAGAAAACTACAAAGTATGTTCCACCCTTTTCCCTGGGAGACTATTCCACAACCAGACAGCTGCTCAGTCAAGATTTGCCTTTAGACTGAACAATGCAGTTTGCAGTTAGTTTATCTCCCTGCCCTTGTTTTACATATTGCCTCCACGTATACTTTTCAAATCTCCTCTGAAGCAAGCTAGGTTATGTGCAATACCCTCAGAGTGGGACACAAAGGCTCCAGTAGTCCCTCTCCCTGTATTCTCACTTGGCTCCACATTACCCTGCACCAGGCACAGTGAGGGTTCTGGACGGAGGAAGTTTCTTGGACATTTCCTCTCTGCAAGTGCATGATTTTCCTCCACTGCTACGGGGATGCATCCTCTGCTGTGGTTTTCAGAGAGCAGAAGCAGGGAGCTGAGCGGAGTTGCTGAATCTCTAATTCGTGGCCATTAGCAGGGGTCACTTTCAAACGCTTCTCCCTTAATGAAGCTTTGGCTGTTCCTTCCTGGTGTTTCATTAAACTGCAAGCTGGAGCAGGGAAAGATATACTGGAGGGAAAACAGGGAGCGAGGGGCCTCAGATGGAACCCTCTGCCCTCCCTCAGCTCCTCCAGCCTCCTGCAGCTGGACCCCTCCCCCAGCTCACAAAAGATTAAAGCAACTATTTTTTCTGTTTAGGGTTTTTATTGTTGTTGTTGTCCCAGTGCCGTGCCCATCGTTCCAAAGAGAGGAGTGAATATTTGATTGCAGTAATTAGTTAATCAGTAACTGGCATAATTTTTTTCCCTGATTAATGCTTTGAATAATCATTGCAGCCCTATCTGTAGGCAGTCCTGTTATCAGAGTCACTTTGAAAACAGCTTTGAAAATATAGATCTGCATCCTTACAGATAAAATTAGACAGGTCAGATGCTCCACCCTCCAAAAACTGCCACTTCATTGAAGTTGGTCAGGGGAAAAGAGAGATCAAAAATGCATTCTCTTCTCCCATCTCACTCACTTGCACTTCCCCCGTGCTGGAAGGATGTGGGGAAAGAGTCCACATGGGAAATTTCAAGCTCACAGGGCAGATGGAGGCACAGGATGGGCCTTTCTGGAAATGAGGACTGGGACAAACATTTATACAAAGACTAACCTATCTCTGTCCCTAGAGCTTTTTTCATTGCTTCAGGGGAATGCTGAAACAGAGGGACCACCTCCTGAAGAAGGGTTACCTCAAAGAAGGGTAAGCTTAGTGTGCACTCTGTGTGTTTATGCATAGATATATATAATATGTA
>WTSP01012396.1:9760-27569 GCA_025331215.1 Actenoides lindsayi | reverse complement strand
TTGTCAGGTTTGGAAGGGACCTTAAAGATCATCTAGTTCCAACCCCCCTGCCAATGGCAGGGACACCTCCCACTAGATCAGGTTGCTCAGAGCCCCATCCAGCCAGGTCGAATCCAATCTAAATCTACCCTTCTCCAGTTTAAAACCACTTCCCCTCATCCTATCAAAACCCACTTTGCAACTCTGAAGATCGGTTTCTGAATTGCACAAGACAGAACTAGTGCCATTTCTTGGGATAGCAATTTAATTACTAGCATATCAGTGCTGAAGTTTAATTTAGGTCCTGTAATTTAGTTCAAAAAAATCAGTCTTATTAGTCAGATACAGATAATACATTACATAATGTCATTTTTATTTAACTAAAACCTACTTTTTGTACTGAAAGACTGCATTGTGAATGAATCACTGAGCATTTACAGTATCAGTGATAGTAGACCTAACTTTTCTTCCTATGAAAGGATTGCTTATGATGTTAATTCTTATATAATATTTTTCATGCTAGACATGAGGTTAGTGTACCTTCATAGTTAAAAATTCTATGAACAAGAAAACTATGCTTAAATTAATGAGTTCAATAATATTGAACTGGATAATAGATAATAAACTGAACACTATGTGCAAGAAGTGTCTCTGGTTTTTTGTAATTGTATTATATATGATGGTGCATTGAAAGATAGATTTTGCGAGGTGTTTGTCTTCCTGCTTCCTTCCTCTCTTAATGTTCTCACAAAAAGATGCTGTAAAAATGAAACATTTCTTCTATGAAATTACTTAAAAATTATTAAATTCATTAACTAAAAAAATAAGTTCTTATATAATATTACTTTATTTTTATCAGTTTCCTGTAAGAATATATAACTATTAGTGAAATATGGAATAGAATAGAATCATAGAATCACAGAATGTATTGGGTTGTAAGGGACCTCTAAAGGTCACCTAGTCCAACCACCCTGCAATAAGCAGGGACATCTCCAACTAGGTCTGCTCAAAGCCTCATCAAGGCTGGCCTTGAATGTCTCCAGGAATGGGGCCTCCATCACCTCTCTGGCAACCTATTCCAGTGATATATCACCCTCATATTAAAGAACTTTTTCCTAATGTCCAACCTAAATCTACCCTTTTCTAGCTTAAAGCCATTACACCTTGTCCTGTCACTACAAACCCTTGTGAATAGACCCTCCCCTGTTTTCTTATAGGGCCCTTTCAGGTACTGGAAGGTTGCTATAAGGAACCCCTGGAGCCTTCTCTTCTCCAGGCTGAAGAACCCCAACTCTCTCAGCCTGTCTTCATAGGAGAGGTGCTCTAGCCCTGTAATCATTTTTGTGACTCTCCTCTGGACACACTCCAACAGGTCCATGTCCTTGTGTTGTGGACACAGTACTACAGGTGAGGTCTCACCAGGGCAGAGTAGAGGGGCAGGATCACCTCTCTCAATCTGCTAGCCATGCTTCTTTTGATGCAGCCCAGGATTCAGCTGCCATTGTGCATTGGTGGCTCATGTCCAGCTTTTAATTTACTAGTTACCCCCAAGTCTTTTTCCAAAGGACTGCTTTCTAGCATGTCCCCCCCAGCCTATATTGATAATGCTGGTTGCCCCGGCCCAGGAGCAGGACCCTGCACCTGGTCTTGTTGAACCTCATGAGGTTCACTTGAGTCCATGACTCCAGCCTGTCCAGGTCCCTCTGGATGGTATCCCGTCCCTCTGGCATATCAACTGCATCACCCAGCTTACTATGGTCAGCAAACTTGCTGATGGTGCACTCAATGCCACTGTCTGTGTCATTGATGAAGATATTAAACAACACTGGTCCCAGTACAGACCCTTAAGAAACACCACTTGTCACGTTTTCCCATCTGGACATTGAGCCATTGACCACTATTGGAATAGACTAGTAAAAGTTGATTGTGGATTTCTGGATTGGATGGAGTTAATGAAATACTAATAGGTTTTAGTGTAACTGAAATCAAACCACCTGTCTATAATCAAAGGATGTAGCTCTAATTTAAATAATGCTAGTGTGGCTTGAGAAGAAATTTATTTTTTTTTCTCATCATGGTAGAAACAACTTGACCATCAGCTTCCAACCAATGATGTCATCATTTGTAAGTATAGTCTTTTGATGCACGAAGACTAGTATGCACAAGCAAGTTGTATGAAGTGCTAGTGTGATAATTGCTGTAAATACTGTGTGTACGTCTACTGTAAATGTTTCAAAAATTGGGAAAAGTAGCAAATGGAATTTTAAGAGGCATTAAGATTTGAATATTAAGATGAAGGTGTGGAAACCTGTCTAATACTGTAAGAAATTTAAGAATCACCATCTTTTTTGCATATGTCCATGACCTGCTTAGTGATAAATGTGATCACGATGGCACTTTAATGTCTTCTGTCCATTAAAACCTGGTATGCTGAGCCAAGCAATCAACCAACAAACAAAGCAAATTGGTAAGATTTTAGACTATGTGAATTTGTGTAGCTATTTCTACAGCCCAGTTAATCAAAAACATGAGCTTATATAACCTTTAAAAAAAATTCTGGTTGTTCTAGACACAGAAAACATTACATAGGATATTTCCTTTATCCTATTCTATTTCCTTTGCCTTGAAACAAAGCAAAGGGAGGATGGAAAGTCCTCAGTAACCATTTTAAAAAATCAGAATAAGCTCCAATTACTTAATCCTTGTGACAGTTTCTCATGTATGATGGAGGCAGGAAGGAATGTTGCTAGAGCATGCTGTAGTTCAGTGATTTTTAGCTGCTGGATGATCCCTGGAGTTTCATGTATTCTGACTTGTACAGAAACATCTCGTATCTTACTGCAGCTTGAGCCAGGAATTAGAAGAGAATGACAGCCATAACTACCTCCCTGTTGGCCCCATCTATAGCACCTATCAGAAACTCAGCGTGAGAGCTAATCTTTCCTAGGTAAATTTAGTAGGTTCTCAAGTTTCCAAGTTCTTTTTACCATTGAATGTTCCGCTGAAACTTACAGTATTACCATTATGGTTACCTAAAGAGGAAAAAAACCTCATTGTTTGCTTTAGTTTTATTACCAGAAAAAGAGAAAAGAAAATTTAAACATTATCATTATATAATTTAATTACCAAAAAATATATATATTCAAATCTATTCTTAATGAAACTATGAGTGCTGTATACATAAAGAGGGAAGTCACTCAAAGGAGTTGCAGGAACTAATTTGATAGTGATATTCTCTCTCTGATCAAGCAGACCCACGTAGTAAATCATTATTGGTTACCTTATGGGAAGATCCCACTGTGAAAATAAACAGCTGTCCACAGCAAAGAAATTGTTTACAAGAAGACATTACATGTCAGACACCTTATTCCCTTAAGAAAGGAGGGAAAACATGAAATACTGAGCAGTGGGATTTTTTTTCTGGGATGTTTATTTCAAAGAAAAATACTTGGAAATTTTTATTTTTTTTTTGGACAAAGCTTTTTTTCACATTCTAAAAGTATGAACCTTTTTTGTATTATCACTTTATTTTATTTGGAAAAAAAAAAAAAGACTAACTGCTCTTTTTTGAGATTGCTGCATGCTCTGTATGTTCCTGAATTGGTTACAGTTGTGTGAGGGATGTTGTTATGAAGATTCACCTTAGGAATCTTTCGAAGGCTGTGTAAAAATTAGTTTGACACATCACATTAAGACACATCTGTTACTTTCTGAATCGATTCATATACAGGATTTCTGTGCACACTTGTAATGATTCAGGAAGAGCCCTTCTGTGTGTTGGACTGCATACCTAAAGCACTGGCAATTTTGATGAGATACTTTTCAAAAAAGTTGGAATTGTCTGTTTCTGTGACAAGGAGGGTTGACTCTGTCAGACAGCAGGTAACACCTGTTATCTACAGGTTGTCTCTTGTTTTGGATGTCTGCCGAACTGCTCCGTGAACATTCATTCACATTTTCACTAAGTGTAACAGTATTGCTGAAACATCCCATCCTGATATTTGCTTCAGAACAGTTGGTCAGTCTCTATTTGACTAGAAACTTTAAGACCTCATCCAGCTATGTAGTGTTTCCTCAAGGAGTATTTCTTAGAATCATCCCTACTATGAAAGTATCTTTAAGCTGGAAAGGCCATAAAATTTACGTTCTTGAAACTATTTCTCTTTATCCTATGTTAGCTACATGAATGTAACTGGGTATTTCCTTACCTTTGATATCTCTGTTAGACTTCCAAGAATTATTTCAGGTCAGTAGGACTGAGAAGGAGAAGCTTCTGTCACTGCTTTCATGGAGGCATTTGTGACTTATGCAGATGGAGGAGCTTGTGTGTGTTCTGCAGGAGTTGGTTACGTAAAAGTTCCCCACCTTGCAGCAATGGAGCTGCTTTTGTTTATTTGGAGTCTGGGTTTTTCTGGAGTGGATTTGTGCACAGAGTGCAAGCACATATTAGAAATCTACCTCAATTAGAAATAAATGGACTGACTTCTGTGAGCTCTGAAGACTGTCAGCTGAGGCCCACAAACATGAGATTTGAATGTAATCATTAATATCTTAATATGGAGCTGCAGGTGTTGTGGCATGTTTGGGAACACAGAGCACTTTTGTTGCCCACAAAGAAAAGCACTCTATAAATTCACAGACACTGTAAAGACTGCCATAACCATGCACAGCAATGGCATTTCCCCCAGAATCTTAACTAAAGCATTTCTTCACTAATATAATTCTAAAGGCATGAAGTAGTGTGGAGCTTTTGGCCTCCTGCTGAGTCATTTGGGTACTTGGTTACCATCACAGCTGGAAAGCTCTGCCTTATTTCATAGTTCTCTCTATCCTTTCATGATTTTCATTAATGTTACTTTACATTGTTCAAACAGCATTAAGAACATTTAAAGGAGGTAAGAATGAGATTTTTAAGTCCCTTTACTGGTCCTTCACAGTTCTATAAAATGGTAAAAGCATCACAAAATATGTTTGAGCATCAGTTTCCCATGTGCCTGCTGGTACGTAGACATTTTTAAGCCAGCTGTAGATTATCTAGCTGAGATACTGCTAGCAAGGTAGCCTCTGCAGTACAGAGTTCTATGGAGAATGCAAATTTCATCTGAGAAGCTGAGTATATTTTCATGTAATTAATCCTTGCTGATCAGTTGTGTTGCTCACAGTGTCCAGGTAAGTTGTCACTGATGGCTATTAGCATGCTCTAAGTCTAGTACTTTTATATAGCTTGTTGAACTGAGTCATAGGTGTTAGGATTTTCCAGGTTGGGGTATGAGTTTCATTATAAAACTCCCTTTCAAGTCACCCCTGTTATAGTGATAGTACTTGGAATCACAGTCAGTAATTCAGGGCAATGAAAGCATTTGATTTGTGCCTCATTTTCCTTATGTATTAAGAGAGTGCTGTGTCTTGCCTCAACACAGAATGGAATGTATAAGCTGAAAAAATAAGTGTAGATGTGCAATATATATTTCTTACTGAAGACATTTAAACTGTCATAGGTTTTGTAAGTTGAAATAGTGTTCTGAGTGGCATTCTGTTTTTGAAATAATTTTTTATTTTAAAATGTATGAAGTATTTGTAAGTTCACGTGAATGCTATTTCTATTCACAGATAATGCACCTCAGGTAGCAATTACCACACCAGGATCTGGTAACCGTAGAAACAGCTCTACGGGCCCAACACCTGACTGCTCTCCTCCATCACCAGACACTGCACTTAAAAACATAGTGAAAGTTATACGTCCTCAGGTAGGTGATCGCCATAAGCAGCCTCTCATTAGTTGTGTTTTAAATTTTAAAAGTAGGCTATGATGCATGTATTCTAGTAGGATGTTATCACTTTACACATATGAAGAGGTCAAAGATAGATAAACAGAACACACTATTTTTTATACTTAAGAAGCCATCTTGATATCAGGAGAAGATAGAATATTTTACGAACGAGCCCAATAATGTACAGAGAGATATCAGTACATTTTTCTTATAGTACCAATGATGAATGCAGCCTTTATGTAATATTTTGTAATTTTATGTACTATTAGTTTTCTTCTAAGTTTATGTTCTGGTTTTATCAGTATTAATTCCCTGTTACTTTTTCAGGTTTTCTTTCCACTTTCTAATTCTCCATTTACATTCTTCCATAATGTTTCATGCCTTCTTTAGTTTACCTTCTCACATAGAATTTCTTCTCGACTTTCGTCCTTCCTAACTAGCAATAGCATTTGGTAAACAAGCTGCTTAATGTGTAGAAAACTTGAGTGTTGCTTGTAATTCTTTAAGGAGGACAGCCTTTTAAAATAAAATCCTTGAAATAAATCTTAGAACTTTATTCAGTAGTATAGAGGATTTAATTTTTTTTATTTTTAGTATTTTATTTTATTTATTTTATTTCATAGATCAGAAGAAACCTCAGGGGATGAGCTAGTTTCCCACTTAAAAAAGCATGACAATGGTTGTGTTAAAGCTAGCTTTGACAAATACACACTGAATTGACTAATTTAAACTCTTCTTAGTGTGAACCAAAAAAACTTCTGTTCCTTTCCTACCAATTATTTGGTTAAAATGCAGCCATCTGTTCCTCATTGCTGAGCTGATCTCTGTAACTGAGCCGCTTTGATGCTAGTGGATGCAGGCTTTGTATCACCAGTATGTTGCTGGCATTTGTGTTACTTGAGAGGTAAGATGATGGATATGTGGTATCTTGGTAAGAGCTATATAGGACAGATTGTTTTGGTGCCATGCAAATGAGTGTGTTATAGTGATGGAGGTAGTTCTTCCTTTCAGTGCTCATTGGAGCACACAGTTGAGAAGGTCTTGCAGAATTGAAGATAGCTACTAGGTGCACCTGGCATTCCTCTCTAGGAGCCATTGGTTTCCTGTGGCTGACACTCTCCGTGCACAGTAATTCTAATGACTGGCTGATGCAGACCATCCCTCTTTGATACTAAAGTAGTTTGGGTTCCCCATTGTGGTTTAAATCTAGATTTTAGGGGGTCTAAATGCCAGCTTCTTCTTTTCTCTTTTTATAGTTGTTTCGCATTTTGCTTGTTCCTATAATCTCTCTGTCCCTCCCACCCTGCATCAGTATAGTACTGAAATGCCTCCTTCACTCTTAAGCTGTTTTTTATAGCAGGCGGCAAGCAAGCAGAAAGGTATTTGGTTATTGTTGGAACAAGCTGTTGTGTGATAGCTTATTGAAAATAGCATTTTAAAAGCTGTTTCCATCGTGATATTGCCAACAGATGGACCCAGAGCACTGAATGGTGATGTTCTCCTGCTAGTTAACTCTGAATGAATTCAGCAGATTCTGGGGAGCTATTTTCAAATTTAAATCATACCATTTACTGACTCCCAGTATTCTCATTGTTCTGCAGAACAAAAGCGAGCTGTGGGATATATATGGTCAGAACTTTACTGCATTTGCTGAAATGACACTCATGTGGCCTTACATGTGGCACACTTCCTATGCAGAAAACAGTAGCAGAATGGTACATGTAGGCTAGTGTTTAATATATGTTGTAAATCTGTGTGCTGGTACATGAGAAGTGGAATACACTATAGCATTTGGATTCCATTATACTTTTCCTTTCCCCAAGTGTTTTATGTATATTTCTTCAGTAGTATTCTTTTTCTTTGTTTTTGTTGCCTACCCGATCACGTCCCCCCACAATCTCAACCCAAGAATTTAGATAAAGAAGCTGTAGGTATTTGCAATGTGATGTTTGCAAACCATTAGTGTTAATTCTGCTTGCATATTTAATTCCTTTAATTCCATGCCTGCTGCATTCAATTACATGGCAAGCTCTCTGAAGGTTAACACAATAGGATTCTATTCTTGACTGACCTCTCACCACTCATGTAAAACTAATGAATAGTGTTGCACAATGCATGCAAAATAATTAATTTTCTGTTGTCTGTATTTCTAGCAAAATAAACAGATTTTACACAGGTCTAAAACAGAGATCATAGAAATTTCCAAGACAACTATCATTCCTTTCCCCTTTTCATATGGCTTGTGCATTCAGCACAGGAAGGTGCCAGGGAAAGCCAAAATGGGAACTCTTCAGCTAGTTTTGCACTAGGCAGGCTTTGGTAGCTTGCGTGGAACTGCCAACAAAGTCTGGCCTTTCAACTCATATTGTTATTTTCATTTATAGCCCTACTTATTTTTCCTGGAGGACTGTGCAGTGTTTACCCACAGTGAAGGGAAACACTGTATTTCTGTGTAAGCAGCAGCAGAGGGGACTAAAGGTTCTTTCCTCCCACCAGTCTGGTGAGGGCAGGCAGTGGCAGAGCATGGAAAAAGAGAAACCCGGTGAGCCGAGTTTGAAGGAGGAGGTGGGGGTCATTCTGCCTCCCGTTTTCTTTGGCCTTTTCTTTCTAAGACCGCCTGCCAGCTCACATGGGGGCACTCCATATGTTGGTATGAATGTAAGGTTGAGCACAGCACAATGGCTTCTCCTCTCTCCTGTTCCAGATGCTTATGTACCAAATGCAGCTGGTGGGGAACCTTGTCCGCTACCCCTGTGCCCTGCCAGCCCATGGGGTGAAAGTACCACAGCTGGGAAGGGTGAGACAGGAACAACTTCATATACCAAGTGTGAATCCTGAGGGGTCTGGGCCATGGGCAGCTAAGGGATTCCTCAGGGTGCACTCAAAACTTGTTTTGTCTTCTTCCTTATACTTGTCTCTTAGCCTGGCCCTAATTATTCCCCTTCAAATACTAAAAGCATGCCATCACAAAACCTGGCCGAGGATTTTTATTTTCCCCCTACCTTTCACTCACTTTTCTGGAAATTTATCCTTCAGTTAATTATGATGAATTTTGAAGTGAGAAACCTGCAGTTTGTTGTGACCCTACCACTCATCCCTTAGAAGATCTCACTGCTCTCTAAAATCTGTCTATCTCTTTGGATAAAAAATAAATATGTCTTTGGATAGGTCTCAAATATTCAGTGTACTATTACTGGAGCTGAAGCCTATTTTAACTGAAATGGTGTATCTCACTGGCACAGTGCAGCACTCTGGAGAGGTACTAACGCAGATCTCAGAAGCAGTGTTAAGTTCAGTGCCACAGTGCCACCCACCTCTTCTGCTTCCAGTCCTGAAGCCAGCACACATAGCAGTAATTCAAGGGTCTCTGTGCTCTTTTATCTGTGCATGTTCGCTCTGGCTCGTACCTGTGATCTAGCATTTTGCAAATACATTTCTCGTTTTCAAATTTTCATGGAGTTAGTCTCTGAAAAGCAGCGTTTGTTGAAAAGTTACATATATGCAGGTAAGAATTGAACAGAATGTAGCTCAGGGTTTGAATCACTTGATCATTTCTTTCCAGATAGTCCAGGCAAGTCTTAGTAGGTTTTTAACATATGAATTGATAATTAATGAAGATGTTGAGAAAGTAACACTGTTTCAAGTTAAAGACGTGTGCCTTGGTGAAGTATAGTAATAGCACATAGGAGAAAATGAGAGATGTGGTAGGAGACCAAGAAGGTTAATGAGGTGACTGAAGCCCTCTCACATTCTAGGCTCTCTTTCAAGTTTTAATTTAATTACATTAGTGCATATAGTAAAATATAACTTACCTTATCAGACCAGGATTTTGAGCTTGTTCTACCACAATTCCTGTAGTTCTTGGTCTGGATGAAGCCTGAACAAAATTGGTTTGCATATGATGCTTCATCTATTTTTTGTACTGGACACTCACTTTAATAGGACTCTCCTTATTTATTTGCTCAGCTCCATTTGAACAAATAAATTATATACACAGAGGGAGAAAGAGTATCTTTTTTTTTCCTAAGATACTGTGTCCTTTGCAGTGCTATTCACTTGTGGGTCATTGGCAAATTCTCTTAAAATTGAATTCTGACTTCTCACCTTTTAAATTATTTATTGAATGTAATCCAGCATTTGCATATTCTTTTCTGGTCTATGATATGTTTCAAACAGCATAATGTAGCGGCAGCTTTTGATGTCTAAGTGTGGATTATTTAAAAGTGACTTGGATTTTATCTATTATGAATTAGTATTTGTCTCATTTTATGTGAATAACCCAACACCCTAAGAGTGTTGTTTCAGTCCTATAAAGAGGGCTTCTGGTAGAAATATAAAAGGAACAGAGAATTTCACTGTTTCTGGCATAATGAAATTTCATCATCTTGTTCTTTCTGGGTTCATTGCTAAGATCTGCAATAATCTATTCATTAAAATATGTAGGGTTTTTTTCTTGTGGGTTTGGATGGTCTGTCTTTAAGTTAGTCATAATTTTTTCTATTTGTCTATTTTAACCTCTATAAAGTTACAATTCCATCTATGGTTCAGCATTCCTCTGGCTAAGACATCTAGCAATATAATAGAAGATAATGCTTGAAGCATTAGAGGACAAAATAAATCACCTTATTTTTCTGCAAACAGTGATAGAATCATGCAGGACATCTCTGGTCTCTGATAGACCTATTCCACCTGTCTGAGCTACCTAATGTGCAACTGTTTTGTGCATGCACAGTGAGGCTGGCATACCTGTGTAGGTGTAGTTCATCTAGGCATAGGGAAAGACAGGGACCATGACATTCCACCCCCTGTAGCAGCCTGGACGTGAATGGACAGACCAACCATAGGAAATCTGTGCCCCAGAGCCTCTTTACTTGAGCTAAAAAATTATAGTACTTTACTTTCAAGGAAATTATATCTTTATACTTTTTGCAGTTAGGTGCAGGAATTACTTTAAACAAAAACAAAAAAGAAAATCATCTTAGAGGCAGCTCTGGAAAATCACAGCTGCAGAAAATAAGTTTTCAAAACTAGTTGTTCCATAAACAGGATTTTCAGGTGGATTGGTGTCACTATTTCCCCATGGTGAAATAACCCTGTAGTTATGCAATAAATTCTCACCCCTCACTTTCTGAATGAGATCACAGGACATCTGGGGTGTAAGGATCATCTTTTTCCCAAGAACTGCTTTCTGTGCTCAGGCCAAGTTACAACATTCTCAGCCAGGCAGGGAATAACCAGGAAAATCATCATGGAGAAATGCTGTGCAGGCACACTGTGCTTCCTGCTTGGGTGTACCCATCTTCTGCTATCTTTTGGTGCAGGATTTTGTGCAGCCATGTGCAGTGTCTGTGCATAGCACAAGCGACAAATACAATTTTAAAAAGACCTTACTGAGAGTTACGGTTTTGTGGGGCATCAAACCCATCATCTCCAAGGTAAAAGCCACCCCTATGTAAATGATTTTATGAAGTTCCGGAAGGGGCTGAGCATTTGAAAAGTGCTGAACATTCCCAAAACCCACTAAAAGAAAGATGTATTGTACAGTCCACAGATAGGTGTATTTAGCCCTCATCGTTAATGTGCCTGGTCTGAAGATTTCTCCTGTGTTAAGTAGTGTTTTTGAGCTTGCACATATCTATTAAAGGCTGCAAGGATTTGAAGTAGTAGTTGACCGAAGTCAGTGATCTTGCTTCCAGGTATGGATGTATGTTTCAGAATATTCTCTCTATATTTTTATTTGCAAACATTTAAAGTGTCTATGCAAATCTACTGCACCCAGTTTGATATCTTCTTATTCTAATGATGTTGAGATGAATGAGCAAAGAAACAAACAGGTAAATAAAGCTCCTCAGTAGGCCTCAAAAAAAGGAAAACAGTGAAAGATATACTGTCAATGTCGTTGAGATGTTGTTAGCAATTTTTCTGTGTGTGACTGAAAATAGGACAGACATTAAGAAATTCTGCTAATTTGAAATATGGACTACCAATTACAAAATAAAGTTTGAGTAGAATTGTCTTACGGGACCGATTCCCCTCTGCCCCACATTACCACAGAATTAATGGTTAGAGACAGGTAACAGCACCAGAGGAGGATATTTAAAAAAAACCTTTCCTTAGAGCATAATGGATATCCTGTGACTACTTAATAACAACATCAGCCAAAACATTATTAAAGAGATGCATTGTAAAAGGTCTTATTTGACAAGTAACTATAAAACATAATTCTATTCAGTTTATTTTAATTAGAGCCGAGATAATATGAAAACCTAAACACATCTACCCAACGTACAGTACTAATGAAAATCACAAACGATATATGTGAGTGCATTTAATTACCAGTTCAACAAGATACTAAAGCACAAGTATAAATTAAGGCAGAACACTACTGTCAGGAGCGTTACGTTTCTAGAATATCACTTCGACATGCGTATGTTTTCATGGTTGAAGTTGGTTGGTTACCTGTAGTGATTCTCTAGGTTGTATTTCCTAACTAAATATAAACACAAATCATACAGAAAGTAGAATATTTTTCACATCTGAACTTGTAAAATACCCAATTGGTGAAATACTAAGCATAAAGATAGTTCAGATACTGAAATGTAGGTATATACATCTACACTAGTAAAATAAATTTCTGAGCTCTGGAAGGTTGTCTTCTGTACTGTTCAATAGTTAACACAGTCCTGAGTATAGTTTTAGTCGTATATGATTCGTTCTCTCCAAAAGTATCTACTGTTGGGCCTGATTTGAAATTTCAATGGGCCAAGGACCATTCCTGGTAGGTAATTCTGCTTTGAAGACCCTGCTCTGAAGGCTAATTCAGTTTATTAGTAGGACTGTGAACCAGTCTATGCCAATTGCCCTGCCCTAGTACATATAATGCTTAGAAAAAGTATCACTTAAAATCTGGAAGATTAAAGCCTTACCTGGAGAACTTTCATGGGTATCTCACCAGATTTTGTACACTTTGCTTTGTTTCTGTGTAATACTGGGCAGTTTTGAGCACCTTAGTTATTGAGTAAACCTTTATCGTCATTTGAAAATGCACCCTGTTTTCACACGTGCGTGCTGTCTGTAACATTCAATGTAAAAACCAGCCATCACTTTGACCCTTCAAAATCTGTAATATACAAATGTAATGACAGAAGCAATTTTCCTAATCTCTAGGTCAAAATGAGGTGTTGCTGAGAGCTGAAAGCTCAGCTTTTTTTTTTTTTTAAGCAAGTGGCCTTACATCCATTTTCCAACTGTTTTAGTGAAAATAACAGGGTTTTAATCTTTGAAAGTTAAAAACTTTTTATAGCTGAGGAATAAGACATTCCTCAAATTTATGTCTCCCAGTTTGGAGCTCATTTCAAGCAATGTTTTTCCAGGATGGAATAATGGTGCATCTTCAAAATCTGGTTGCATCTTTCAAAAAGGGAAACCACTACAAAGGTGTTACAGTTTTTAGTATTCAGTACTGCTATACCTCACAATCCACAGTTGCAATTAAAATGAAAGTAGATGCCAAGAAAAATGGGAACTTGCAGATGTGGGTTTTTTCCTTATTTATTTTCAGTCTCATTTGTCATCTGAGATAAAACCAGAGCTGAAAGATAGAAGGGGGCAGCAACGCCCCCTGACCTTTAATTACATATCCCAGCAGAGGACTCCTAAAGGAGATAATATAGCATGCACAGAGGAGAACTGAACCATAGGAACAGAAAGCACTATGGATATATGAGCCACATTGCATGACTTCCTAACCACAGGCTACAGGAAAGAGCTGTGTGTCTGTGCCTTTCTTGAGTGCGTCACTAACAGTGAAATGATGGCCTATGAGATTACTATAAAGAAGTATGCACTTGCTGCTCACGCAGGATGCAAGAGGTGTCTTTCTCTAACAATCAATCGGACAGAAATTTCTAGGACTTTGTCACTATGATGCCATTAAAAATTAATTTAGATTTAAAACACATACTTTTATTAATGAAAGCATCTACCATTAACAAAGAGTGAAACCATTTATGTTTTGGGGTCTTTTTTCTTTTGTTTTCCTTTTTTTTTCCTTTTTCCTTTTTCTTTTTTTTTTTTTTTTTTTTTTTTTTTTAATTCCTGTGATCTTGTAAACTCCCTATTGTGGCTGTTTGGGATATATTTGGTACCAGCCCCTGTGTAGTTTCTGCCTTCTGCTGTTTTACTAAATTAAGATGTTGAGAAGTAAAAACTAGAATGAGTGCTGAAACTGCTACAATCTTTAATTGTAGTCATAATTTAAGATAAGGTTCTATGAAATGAAAAAAAGAGACAATTATACTACCTTATTAAGAAGACAACGTGTCTTCAGCTTGTTTAACATGGTATTTTGAGGCTTGACAGAATAATTGATTCAGGAGTGTAGTAATAGTTCAGTGCAGTCTTTCACTTCTAGGTGACATAGATGAATCAAACCCAGGTCCTTTGTAATCTCCAGTTTTTGCAATTTCAAGGCTACTTGATCATCTTAGTTCAGCTCCTATAAATCAAATAACTCTTGGCAGCAGCATTGACTGATGAGAATGTATCAGGCCTGCTGATTTCTGCAAATCAAAACTGAGGTGTTGGGGACAGGAGTAAGTGAAGAAGCCTGTCCCTTCACAGGCTGTATCTTACAAAGAAAATTATAAATGTTATGGGATTTTACATAAGTATACATGAGCAAGAAAGAGAAAGATAGAAACAGATGGTATGTTGGGACATTGAGACAGAGGACACAGACTGAGAAACCATAAAAGTGATGTGAAAGTTGTATTTGACAGGGTGGACAGAGTTTAAAATTGGATGCCCTGAAGTACAAGAAGAGGGATGGGGACTGATAAAGTCAACCTAAGATAGGACTGTCAGGGACTGTTTTGAGAGACCTTGATGACCAAACCACAGAGTAAGCAGAGAAGTAAGTTTTGGAAGACAAAGTAGAACTGAAATCAGCTAGGATACTGTGAAGGGTGGTTTAGAGTAAAATAAGTAATTTTGGAGGGAGTATGACAATATGTAGGAGAAAACTGAGGGGGGATGGGGAAGTGGAAGGGAAAATGAGTGCAGAAAGATAATGTAATCTTAAGAAAGAAGGAATCTAGAGAAATGAAAAATTCTGAGGTAGGTGTGAGTGGATCAGAGATTGAGAAGAATGGAATTGTCTGGACAGGTACCAGAGTGAGTCATATACATGGCTACATAGCTACGCTCATACTGAGTTACGTATGTGAGGTGAGCCTGGGGGAAGGGGCTACAGGATCTTTCTGGTATCTTTCTCTGGTAAGTCTGTATTTTATGTGCTAGCTAGAATTTCAGAATGTGGGTTCAGTTCTTTATCATATATTTTCTGCATGGTATAGCACAACTGAAATGCATGTTTTCTTCAGGTCTAACGCAACTGAAACCAGGTTTAATGTTATGTAGGGCACCTGGTATTTGGCAGGATTTGCCAAATGCAGAATTTCTTCAGGCTTCTTGGTTCTCGGTGATTTTATCAGCCACAAATCTGTTCCTTGGGAGAGCTCTATACCCTAGTTCAATATCTGTTAAATGGGACTAATAGCTCTGCCATAGTGCATAGGAGTGGTGTTGAGAATTAATTCTTTAAGGAATATAACGGTGCTATGTACAGAAATTCCAAAGATAAAAGAAGGTGGAGTCACAAGCTTCTATAGGACAGTACTTCAAAGATGAAGAAACATTTTGATGTTAAATTGAGAAAGAATTTCCTCTGCTAAATGTTGTGAGAAATATTTGAATGATCACTTGCATGCTCATAGTGTTATGTACAAATCATGGTAGCATTACAAAAGTTGCATGCAACTTCCCTTCATGGAAGCATTAAGACCTTACTTGTCTTTTTAACAGCAAGGCAATTCAGTATGTGTATTTTGATGCCTTTTCTGTTTTGCAGTGTTCAAAGTGGTATATTTCACTGATATATGCTCACTACTGACCTAATGTGGAAATATTCCTGTGGAAATAACCTGATTTTAAATTATTTAAATCTTGTTATTGCAATATTTTAAAAGATTTTTCATTGATATATATTTGCTTTGGTGTTGATGATAAGATTTCTTCATTTAGTCTGATTTGATATCCTGTTTTAGGATAGTCTAGGGTTTTCTAGTCTGTTGTTATGACAATTGAAATAATAGTCATTAATAAATATTTTCAAGTAAACAAAATCAGTCATTGAAGAAATTTACATAGAACAAGTAAATTAAATGTATGAATGTAATGAATAAAGAAAATCTACTTAAAGACAAATCTTCATATGTCTATCTATACTGCGATGAAGGTAAGCCATAAGTATGATACAAGTTCACAAGAGTTATCTGAGTATGTCCAGACCTTTTGAGTAGTATGAGGAAGACGTGTAACGACTGACAAAGCTGGCTTTGGTAAAAAGAATGAAGTAAGCATCATCTCTTTGAGACAGAGGTTTGTGTTTGTACAGTCTCCACAGTTATAAAAACCTTTACACCTCACTACATTTCCTGGGCATTATAGTATTTCATGTAGTAAATAAACTTCTTAGAATTATTCAGGACCTATCTCGAGTGATCTTGGTAAATGTAATTTAGGAGTGCCTTTGGCAGATGCAATTCAGGAAATCAAGGTAGAAGACTCCAGTAAATGACTTGTTAATTGCTGGGTACACATTCTGCCAATAAGGCTGGAATTAGACACCAGATTCTAACAAATGAAGTAAGGTTTCTAAAATGTGTCTACATGTGAGCTATAGGTGGCATTCAGTCTGTGACTAAAACACCTATGCTTTCATCTCTGTATACAAAAATCTGTCTAATTTGGATATCTAATCTTCTGTTATGCTCAGGAGAGATGTAGGATTCAATTCAGGTGCCTGAAAATAGGCATCTAATGTGATTTGAAGTGCCATAAGGGTGTCTTTGACACGCACGTGGAGGCTGTCAGGCATGATACAGGGAATATATGAGGGAGACCTGGACTCTTCTGAATGGTAGCTGGAGGCCAGGTGGGATGCTGCAGGGAATCTCCAGTATGTTATGTACCTGCATTAAGGCAAGAGAACTTGTACCAAGGTGACTAGGATGAGGTGAATTTTTCTCTGGACTGTATTAATTGTATTAGCTAGATCTCAAATTACTGTAAAGGGAGCTTCAATACCTAGTATAGATGCAAATAGCTATGCTTTAAATTTAGTTCTCTAAATATGGAACTGAATTTAAACCTCACTACAGAAAAAAATCAGTTCTTTCTGCAGTTTTTGTGCAAAGTGTACTTTAGAGAGACACAGGCAGAGGGATGCAGTCAAGACAGACTGGTTTTACTGCATCTCTCTTAGCATATACTAATGAATAATTAGCATAATTTAACAACTTAACATTTTACAGGACCCAGCAAAAGTTCAAAAGGCTCCTCTAGTTAGATACAAAAGCTCAAATGCTAGATTCCTGTGTAATTATGTAGAAAAATTATTGGCACATATTGACAGATGGACCTTGTTAACTCCAAACAAGATAGCAGAAGTGTTAAGTTGTGTAGTGCTAGAGGCTGTGTGAGGTTCTGTACAAAATCCTTACATTGGAAAGACAAACTGAGATATGTTTCTCTGAATTAATAATAATAATGTCAAAGCCCAAAATAATATAGTAGGTATTTTGTATCACCAGGTCAGCAGATGGTTGCATGTTCTCACTAACAGAAAACATATTTCTAGCTTCCATAATCATCTTTGAAAATCACTCTAGATGTGTTTTATAACACTAACACATCTTCAGAACAAATCATAGTTATTTATTGATAGACACATTTTTAGAATCTCTTAAGAAAATGTAAACTAATCTGATCTGCAAAAGAAACTCCACAACAATTTGGCTTTTTTCTGTTTTGTTTCCCCTTATTCCCCATCCCCTAAGGCCTTGCAGATGTTTTTTGTGAAAATGTTTAAAGATATGTCACAGTTTAGGGTCAGAGCAGCCCCTTAGACCTATAACAGACGCTCACTGTTAACCCCCCTACCTCCTCAAAGGGGAAGAGAAAGGGAATAAGGGAGAGAGGCTTATCAACTAGAAAAG
>WTSP01012395.1:73871-88148 GCA_025331215.1 Actenoides lindsayi | reverse complement strand
ATGCCGGGGTTTGGGGGTGCTGGGGGGAGCTTTTTTATTTGTTCGGGTTTGGCTTTTCAGGCAAGGTCAGACTTCAGCAGCCGCTGCTTAGCTGCTGCTGGAGTCATTCCGAATGAGTCATAAGGGGGTACAGAGATGGGAAATATTTAAAAATAATTGCAGTTTGATTAAGAAAAACATACACATCGTTTTGAGGTGATTCAGGGCATAGTGCATGTGTGGCCCTGCTTCCTCAGCCACGCAGAGCCTGGCCCTCTCTCCAGAGTGCGTACAACTGAGGATGCTCTGTGCTTCTGGTGCCCTGGCAGTGCTGGGGGAACGGTTGGACTTCATGATCTTGCAGGTCTCTTCCCAAAGAAAATGATTCTACAGTTCTATGATAGTAAGACTTCTCTTTGCTCACTAACTGAAGTGCTTCTCTGAGTTGTTCCAGTGACACAGTGCCTGCCTACCACAGCTTTTTCTTCTGCTATTTATTTTCCAGAAGAAAACAATGGATATAGTGGATAAATGAGCAAGAACACGAACATCAGCATTGATTAAATAAACAGGGGCTGAGGGTTCTCTCCTCTGTGCTCGTGTCGGATAAGTTGGGTAAAATGTTACGGCATTTGGATCTCTTCTTCCTGTCATTGACAAACGTCTCTGTCGCTTCGGGTGCTTTCATAAGAATAATTCAAAGAGCTTGTGTGGTGCCATCACATGTTTGTGAAGCACGTGGCACGTTCCAGCTGAAGCACGTTGCACGTTCCAGCTGAAGCACACAGCCTGTGAGCGGCAGGTAAAGCCCTGGCCTCTCCTCACCGCAGCAGAAGTGGAGCAGGGACTTGACAAGGGCAACAAAAGGGGTTATTGTTAAAAGCAGCAGGAGAAGCTGGAGGCTGAAAGGCCGGTGCCCAGGCTGCCAGGCACGTGACAGCATTGACCAGCGTGCAGCCCGGGCTTAGCGGCGTTAATGCTGAGCGTGGATCATCATCAGTCTCAGCAGCCTGTGCTTTTTCCTTTATTTTCTTCCTGAAAGCCGTGAGCGGCTCCAGTAATTCTTGAGAATAAATCTCGTTTCATCAAAGGCAGTGCCTGGCCAAAACCCCTGTTTATCTTTGCAGCTCTATCTGGGCTTTAACGCTGGCCCAGATGTACGAACAGCCACGGAGCGGGCGCTGGGACGAGGCGCGTTCCTGGAGTTACTTTGCAGTGATAAGATCTGTGAAGCTACCAGGACAGTCCTTGTTTGTTCTGCTGATTCATAACTCGATTCATTCCCAAGGAGCTCGTTGATTTGGGAAATCCTGGCAGGAGCAGAGTGCCGTGGAAAGAACTCGTGAGCACGTGCAATTCCAGCGACTGTCGTGAAAATGCCGCAAGCGTGCGCGCCGAGCCTCTGTGCTGATCCTCTGAGTACTTTTTCCAGTGGATTTGAGCTGTGAATCTGTGATAGAAATGTCACAGTTAGCTGCATGTTTGTGTTAAGGTGTGAATATGCAGATGATACTAAATGCCACACAGTGGGGTTTCTGCTGGTGTTGTGTGGATGGAAAAAAAAGCCTAGTAGTTTTTCAAGGCAAGACTTTCAAGTGATGCTTCAAATGAAGGAAACAATGTTGTTTTGAACCTTTTAACCCAATATTGTTCCAGGTTACTACTACCTGTGCTTTTCCTTATTTTTTTCAATTAAAAAAAAAAAAAAGTGGTAAGAATTATAAAATTCACAGAATAACTTGGCCTTGCCGCTTGCTTGAAGTGAAACAACCTGAGGCTTTTTCAGAGGTAGATTTTTTCCTTCACATTATTTAAATTGAGATTCCTGTGATTCTATGATTTCAATTTACAAGACTGATTGTTTTTCATGTCGCTTGATCAATTTGTTATTACAGACGCTTGCGTTTAATTATTAACCATCGCGTATGGTTGGCTTGGAGGTTGTTTGTGTAAATAAGCATAACTAAATCCAGCTCTGTTGTTAATTACAGAAGAGCTCTGTGCAACACACACAGCTTTGTACCATCCAGCAGTCACAGAATCTGAATGTGTCGTGTTCAGCCTGATGGGTTTTTCCTCACAGATGGTTTCTTTTCATCTGTGCTAAAAGGTAAATGGATAAAGTCAAATAATACCCAGCTTCTGTGCTCAGGCTGAGTGACTTGCTGTAGATGCTTCAAAGTGAACTATAAACTTTGTTGGCTTTTTTTAATGCAAGGAAAGTACCTCTTTGTTGTAAAAGAAGACATGATGGGAAGGAATGTTGCTTCATTTTACTGTAATTTGCACAGCGGTACAGAAATGGTTGTTTAGTTTTCTTTGGAGGTCAGATTGAAGTACAGCGGTGAGATCTTACTGCTGATTGCAGAGAAGTGTTTGCATAAAAATAAAGGTATACCTGCTTTGGTGTTCACTTTAAAAATAGTCCTGGAATGGAAATATCAAGGTCATGGTTTCGGTTAATTAATGCAATTTAGAGGCATATTAGCTGAAATCCCATGTTACTTGCATGGTTGTCTTTTGCCACGCAAGAGACATTTAATCAAGCCCTACTTACGTGCCTGCATAATTTTAACACTTTGGGTTTTCTAAATGTGAGGGTTTTTTTTTTCCTGCGTAGTTTTGAAGTATGGAGTCCCCCATATGATGGTTGAGAAATGAACTCTGAAGAAATACCAGACCACGAATGTGTCTCGTGGCATTTGCTGAGGAGCAAAGGGTGCACGTTGTTCTCAGCGGTTGGTTGCGTTGGTTTAAACAGAGAGGGGCTTTAGATCCTTGCCAGCAACTCCTCCTGTCTCTGTATTTGTGCACCCTTCGTACTGTCGGGTGTGAAACCTCAGCGTGCAGGTTCCTGTGCTTGGTCCGATGACGACCAGTCGCTGTTGGCATCAAGTCTAGATGACCAATTAAAGGGAGGACATGTGGATTACATGGCTGAATCCCCTCCAGTTCTTTGCAATTCAGAGATGTAAAGCAAAAATTACTAAGCAGGGAGCAACAGTTCATCCAAATCGCTCAGCCTGGCTCTTTGGGTGGCTCAAGCTGCTCTCTGGGGTGGCTCAAGCTGCTCTCTGGGGTGGCTCAAGCTGCTCTCTGTTGGTCCCAGCAGAAATGGGGCATCCAGGAGAAACCTGCAATAACAGTTTCCGTTTCAGCAGTGCACCTTGCAGTTAAAGCGGAGGACCACAGGCTCAGTCCTTCTCATTAATTTGAAGTTATTAGCAGTCTGCTAATTGAGGGTTGTAGTTGGTAATGTTTAAGAGCCTTTTCAGTTCTGCTGAGTGTGTTAGGTCTAAAATATGGGCCGGGGTGAACATCACAATTTCTTTCAAGTTCATGGCAAAACTATTCATTCAGCAGAGCTGGAATTAAGCTTCAGATTTTTCTCTAGAAATGTCTTTTTCCTTCTCTCTGTGATGTGTCTGAATAGTGCTGGCATTCAGGTGCAGCTCTTGGCTTGTGCTAGGGGTGATCACTTTCTGCCTGATCCTCCCCTGCTTTTAGAGCCAGGAATCCCACTGTCATCAACTTCACTTGAATTTTTTTAAAGACACGGGAGAAAAAAATTCGGAGGTGTGGAGGATTTGGGGCTTTAAAAAAAAAAAAAGAAAGAAAGGATTGGCACAACGTCCTCTCCTGTTTCACCCTTAGCAGCAGGGTGGTTGTGCAGGGGGACTCAAGCTGAGCTCTCAGGTGGACTCACCTTAAATTTCCTCATCCGAGAAGACGCCTCCCCATGAATGTGCCTGACCCCTGTCTGACTGACACACATCAATGACTGATCCTGAACTTGGGGAAGTCCCTTGAGCATAACTATATAATAAATATTTGACATACCCTGGGAGCTTTGTTGTAGCTTAGACTGTCTTAACTCAGTGACTTAGGAGATACCAACCCAACAACCTGTTGATACTTTCAATTTCTCCTGTTCTGAGTTTCTGTCAGCGGTCTGAACCGAGCCAGAACGGCTGCCCAGCTCCTCCCTTGACAGATCATTTAATTGTGGTCAGTTCTGGGTAGTTACAATTTATGATCTGTTGGTTGTGTTCATGAATGCTTTGGGAATGGCACTCTTTGCTTGGCCTGAGTTTGTCCAGATGTATCAATATTTTGGTTTGGATGATATAAAATGAATGGTCAAGATTAACTGTCCGTGACATTCTCTTTTAACAATGGAGGGGAATCATTTTTCACATCGGGAGATGTCTTTAAAACAAATACTGAGCTTTGCAGGATGCTTACAGCAGCCCATGCACAAGTGACTTTTTCCATTAGGCTTTGCTGCATCCTTTCGGCATCACTTTTAGAGGGTGAGAGGACTGTGGGGAATCCACTTGTGATGTTCTGCGACAAAGGCTTCAGACTGTGCAAGGATGACCTAAGCGTGAAAGGCGAGGGTGGAATCTTTGCAGCTTTCAGGCAGCTGGGGCTGCTTTAATAGGAGATGAGCTGGGAAAGAGTTTGGAGAATTTCGGGATGTATACTGTGCTTTTTATTTCCTTGGCTCTGATCAGGCGGTGTAGGTCAGATCTCCAAAGGCTGATGTTATCTTGAGCTCTTCACAGCCTGCTCCTTTGTGGCTGCCCTTACTTAGGGTAATGCCACCCTGTTACCCTCCAGGGACCCCTGAATAGAGAAGTGCCAGGGTGCTTGCATTACAAAACCGTGAAGCTGACAGCTGTTAATGGCAACGGAAGGGCCCATTTCCCCTTAGTACCTTCTCTGCCTTGGGTGCGAGCAGAAATGGGTCTTTCAGAGCCCCCAACTGTTATGGTAAAAAACAAGATGAGAACTCCTCTGGGTAGTTTCAGACAGCGGAAGACATTCCGATTCCCATCAGTGGGTGTGAGACCAAGCCCCTGCTAAAGAGCTGTTCTTCGCTGCGCGTTTGATGTTTGTGGAACCGGGACAGATTTCTGTCAGACGCTTGATCACTTAATAACTGTGCTTGGGTTCAGAAGACAGCCACAGCCCTACCACGCTGGACCAAAGCTGCGTGTGACCGAGAGGCTTGTCTCTGATGATGGCCAGCAGATGACACTTGGGAAACAGGGTAAGAAACCGAGCAGGAAGAGCATCCTTTCAGATTCAGACTTCTTGAGCTGGAGGGTGGGGGATTCGTTTTGCCATTCGGTGGAAGGAAATCTGGTACAACAAACCCAACTGTTTGATATAGAGCTATAATAAACCTATTGTAACCGGGCTAGCGTAGCAGGGCACATGGTTTCGTTTGGGGAGCAGCGAGAGCAGTCAGCTTTTTGATACATTAGTTCGTGCATTTAAAATGATTCCAATGGGGTAGGAAGGATTTTCTGCATAAGGCATTAACTGGGTCAGGCTGGCTTGCCAAGGTGATGTCTGACAGCACGCCTCAAATTTGACATAGGGGACGCTGGAAACGAGGTGATGTAAGTGTGAGTTAGCCAGGCTGGGCTAGAGAAAGTCCTGACCCGTGCGGGACTTTACAAATGTGCAAGTAAATTGGCTACTTTAGGGCTGAAAACAGTTGGATTTTTCAAAGAACAAGCTGTTTCCACAGGATGTAGCTCTTTGATATGTCTCAATTACTTTGTTTTTCTAAGCTAGAGAAAGCTTTGAGTATGTAATACCTGCAGAGCTGGGGTTTTTTTTTTGTAGAAAGCCAATCTGATAGTAATAAAATAACAACTGCAGCAAAAGGAACGCTGTATTTTCTTGTGTGAGTATGTAATAGTTGATGTAACTTTCATGTGCATTTCCAGTAGGATCCAGGTAATAAAAGACCAAACACTTCTTTTGTCTCTATCTAATAATCGACACTGATAAATCAGCCTAAACTCTTAGACTGTGGGGAAAAAAAAATTAGTTTTCTGTAAGAAATAGGTATTTCTCATCCTGAACTCTGAGGCTGGTGTGTAGCTACAGCCAATGAATTTGTTTCTAATTTCACTTTTTAACTACAAAATCAGGTTATTTTCATCTTTCGTGGTGTAAGTCTTCTCCTGGATTGCCCACACCCTTGGTTTGTTGTGGTCTTTCAGGGGCAATGCCCTGGCTAAATTGGGGCTATTTTATTATATACTTTTAAAACTCCCCGTGGCTTGAGTTGCTGAAGGTGTGGCTCTAGTGAGGAGTTGCAAGCTTCATTTGAAGCTGATTACTTTAACTTTGAAAATATTTGTCTAAGCTTTCATTTGGTTTGCTAACTCATTATATAGAAGTGACAGTAGTTTAATTAGAAAGCACAGTTTGTATTTATGGAAAGTGTTCACATGTCTTTTGTGAAAGCTGAAGAATTCAAGAGGGAACACAATGTTTCCCACAAACCATACATCTCCACAATTCCTCAGTCTCTCAGCAGCTGGGCTAAAAAGGTTTTTAATACGAGTTATGTGTTTAATTAGGGAAGGGAGCCTTGGCAGATCTTCTGACTTATAGTTCATTTTAAAGTCTTCCAAAATAAAAAAAAAAAAAAAAGGGGGGAAGGGGAAAAAAAAAAAAAAAAAAGAAGAAATCAATCCAATTTGGTTTAATTGTCATGTATAAATTAAGAACTCATTTTTTTCCACTTCACAAAGATATCTTCTCTGGCCCCTCCTGACGGATTGCACAGGGCAATTGCTTCCAAATGAGGAGCGCGGGGCTGGAATTCAGCAGCGAGTTCTCATGGTCTCCCAGAAGGCCCCGCTGCAGCTCCCCCGTCCCAGCCCCGCGGTTTCACAGCGCTCTGCGAGCCTTTCCCTCCACGGTTCCTCCCGCAAGACAGTTGCCCAGCCCAGAGAGAGAGAGAAGAGCTTCTTCCAAAAGCTCAGACCCTCTTGAGGGTGGACTGTGGGGAAGAGAATCATTTGCAGGAGATTCTCTCCTGGAGTGTCCATCCTGCCTGGGCAGCGGGAGGCAGGGCCAGGCTCTTGCAGGCTCTCCTTGGGGGTTCCCCACCACTCGCTCTCCCCTTTCCAAACTGGTAAATCATTCTGGGTAATGGAAATGTATTTCCTTTGTTCCAGTTCTGTGTGGGAGAAGATTAGCATGACAAGATCAAAATGGATGGGTTTAAGCCACAATAATTTAATGCGAGAGTACAAGTTGCCTACCGGTTCTTTCTCTGAGCTATAAACTCTCGGTAACAAATCTGCAACAAATTGGAAGGAGAAGGGTTGCTTCAAGCTGACTGAGATGTCTTTAGTGTCTTCACGAGGAAATACTCAGCGGGTTTGGGCTCTGGGATTATTACACAGCAAGCTGGCTTGAAAAATAAAAAGACATTCCTGTTTCACCCTCTGTCTCTCAGCAGCCCTCATTTCCAGGACGTAGGGTTGAATACAGCTAAGGATGGAGGATTCTTTTTTTTTTTTTTTTTTTTTTAGGCTGAAACAGGGCAGTTTCAGGGGTTGCAGGGGTTAGCAGCTTCATTCTTTAGCTGCCTTTTAAGAACTGCCATGTGTCACGGGGCTGCTGCGAGGCACCCTTGCTGCCGCGCTGTCTCCTCCGTGCCCTCGAGAAGCCAAGATGTTAAACTGGTGGAGTTTACTAGATCTACAGAGAAATTCTTCACGTCTGGCCTAGATGTCTAACTAAATTTGGTATGTATCTTGTGGGCTGGGGCAAGTGCTGGAAGCTATTAGAAGGCTGAACAAAAAGCTCTATTCAAGGACTATCGCCTTCCTGCCGGGGTAATCCAAGTATCAAAAATCTAAAAATATGGGGTAGGAGACTGTGGCTGCCACAGATGAGAACTCTTAAAGGTGTCTAGAACATCCACTCACTTCAAAATGTTGCTTCTATGGTATATGATTAATCTGAAAAATGCAACAAAGAAGCCCAATATAACATATACATATATATCCAATTAAATAAAATTGAACACTTTTAATAAACTGGAGTTGCAAGCTGGTAAAAATTTTCTCTTGTCACTCAAAGTTAGGACAGGAAAACATTTTTCTTTCCCTTGAAATAGCTGTATTTATTATATCTGACCTGTTTAACATTGCTGGTTTTACTTAAGAACTAGAAAGAAACAAATGCTTTTCATCGTTTGATGCCTTTTTTGTAGCATGAAATTGTGTTACCAAGAAAAATAATGTAGAAATGGTTTCCAAAACACAGACCAGAATAATCAAATGTTCTTTCTTTTTTTTTTTTTGTTTTTTTAAAGAGGAAGCTGGTTCATCCTAATTGTTTGAATATATTATAAATTATTTACTTTCTGAACAGCAGCTTGTTCTCATTTTTAAGCTTTAAAACAGCCATGTATGGTTTTTAGTTTTCAGTAGTTTCTTCAGGAAAGGTGAAAATGCAGTGAGAATACTTGTAGTGCTTAGAGAAAACCAGCCCATATAAACCAATTCAACTCCCAGTTGCCTTACCCTGTCTCTTAGTTGCTTTCAGTTGCTTCATAAGGAAAAAAAAACCCTAGGCAGCAGGAGACCTGCCCAAGTCCTTTCTGTGCTCGGTTTACTTTTAGTGCACACTTTTGGCTATATTTTTTGAGATATTTATACAGCTTTTTTGGGGTGTCATATGCTGTAATGGATCTGCCTGAAGAGCAGACCTGCTCCGTGCAGAGCTAAACATCTTCGCTCATTCCACAGCCAGAAGCATGGGTTGTTTATATGATTGTCTTTCGTTTTCCTTTAACCATTTCATGTCAGCCAGCCAACTGTGCAGCTGGCCCCGGGCAAGTCAAGGGAAAAAGCAGCAGCCTTGTGGCCCCAGCAGGTAGATGCTGAGGGTGTTGTAGTAAAGCAGGAGCATTCCTGGTGCAATCACAGGAAACCAGCAAAGATAAAGGAGTCAGGACCTTGGTGGGATGGCAGTTGCATGTTTTTCTGGGCATGAAACTGTTGGGAAACTTATTTTGTAAAAGACTTTTATTTACTACTGTAATATCAACATTAAGTAGGCTATTGATTTTAAAGTAGAAAATTGTAAGGATTCAGTTGCAAACTAGAGGCCAAAAAAAAAGTGACTGCTTGGCTCTAATTATATATTGAAAATTAGAGAGATTGTGGTAATTCAGTGTTTGACTCCTAGGCTTATGGCAATCTGTCGTAGCTGGAGGGGATGATTTTTCTCAGAGGACAAGTGGTTTGATTGCTAGGTGTGTGATCTTGTTGCTAGGTATTTAGTACATCGACAGTGGTGGTTTATTTTAACTTTCAGTATTGTTCTTGTCGTTCTTGCCTCTGACACTGCTAGCTTTGATAGGGCCACATTTGCTCTAGATGTAAATTGGTGAAGCTTTATGGCCTCCAGTAATTTGTACCCGGCTCCACACTGTAGAACAAAGAGGAGTTTGGCAGTTTGCGTTGTCTTGAGTAGAGTGGAAAGGCAGGAGGGGCTTTTTGTGATAGCTTTTACTTCCATCTTTTGTGGGAACCATTTAAATACAGTCCCAGAAAGCCCCCTCCTGCTGAAGAGAAAGGTGGGTTTAATTTCTTAACGAGTTAATAATTCATGACTTTGTTTCTGTCTGTACAGCTATTAGTGAAATGTGCTGTAAAGATCTACCTGATCGCCCGGAGAGAAAGCTGTTAGATGTAACCATGTGGAAAGAAATGAAAAGCACCTGCCAGGTCCTACGTAACCCTGGCCTGGCTTTAAACTCTGGTATTAAAGTGGTGCGCTGGGACCAGCTGATAATCCAGCACCGAATCGAATTTCCAGATCATGGCTTCTCATGACGATGGCATTCCAGGATCGCTTTATGCTTTTTCCATTTGGAAATAAATACCTGTTTTCCTTACCGGCTTGGTTCTCAGTTATGATCATTTGTAAATTTTAAAGCCGTGATGCGACCGAGTCAAACGGAGATTCCCCCACGCATCAGAAACCTGCTGGTTTTCTGCTGAAAACTTAGGCACTCGAAATGCCAAGGTCGAAATTAAGTAAGTGCTTAAAAGCTTGACCCAGAGTCTGCTGGGTCAAAGTAAAGACTGACGCTGAATTTTAGTGGGCTTTGATCAGCCTCTAAGTAACGTTCAATTTATCACGTTATTTCCCTGCTATTCTTTTCCTTGTCTGGAAGGCTCACAGAGGAAACAGGCTTTGTTAGTGACAAGAATAAATCTGAAAGATGAATGGAGGGGGGAAAAGTATGCGTACGCTGAGGGCTTGCTCCTGCTTTCAGCAATGCAGGTGTGGGCCCTGCTATCTTGTAAGATCAGCTCGTGCTGCTGATTTTACAAGAGCCCCGGTGATTTACACGGTTGTTGCTCGGAGCGGGGTCAGTCTCCGTGGTGCACACCTGGGTACCCGAGACCCGGGCAGGGCACGCTCGCTGCGACGGGCAGGTAGTTTTTCCCCTCTGTCTGTCATTTGCTGAGGTTAAACTGATCCGAAGAGCGTTTAGAAAGAGCTCGCTGTTTTGACGAGCCCGTTGAAGTCACGGGCAGGGGCAGGTTTTGGTGTAGTCGAGAATATACGGTGGAAATCTGTCTGTATACAGGGCAAAAACCAGTCAAAAGAGCTCCTGTCTCCACCTCCTACTAACCAGGGCTCTCTGTGTGTCTGTAGGGTACTAGTGCTGTTGTGTAGCCGCTGGTTTTGGGGTGCTCCTTCAGAAATCGGCTGTGTCTGTGTAATTTCAGAATAAAATAAGGCCACTGGTATGGAGTAAAAGCTCGAGCTCGTGGCTGGGGAAAGCGTCCAATGTCTTATTACTTAATACTGAGCAAGTTCTCGGGGATTTTGTGTCTTGTTTTGGGGTAAATCCCATTTTATTCCTGCAAATATTAGTAGTAGCGTTGTCTCTTTTTTTTTTCGTGGCATTCAGGGGAGAGCTGCGAGGGCCGGGTTATGTGATACAGGGCAGGTGTAGGACCAGAGCTGTCCAATTATACCAGTACCTGTGCTGCATGCAAAGTTCTTTATGAGAAAGAATCCCCAGTAGCTGTGTTGGCAGGCAAGGGTAGGGTATTTTGACTATTTCCAAGCTGGAAGCCTTTAGTGACTCACTTCAAAGGTACAACCACGTCTTTATTCCTGTATAGCACTGCCTTTCATCTGCCTGCTAATCCATAGGTTCGGGAGACTTATCCCATGGCTAAACCATACAAACTGATATATAATACAGAAGAATGTAGAAGGGAAAAAAAAGAGAAAAAACAAACCCACCAAAAAAGTGTTTTATTTCTGCCTTGAGATAGCATCCTCCTCCTTTGGATTGAAGAAAGGAGATGGAAAGCATCATGAAAATGTCCTTGTCCTGCCGGGACCCGCAGTGCAGATAACGAACCTTTGATCTGAGCCCCTGTCTGTGTTTGGAGTTGGGTCCAGAGAGCTGAGGTACCAGTGAACTCACCGTTTCGGGGGGAGCTGCCGGATAAGAGCATAAGCAGCAGCAGTTCCTGATAGAGAGCAGCAGCCTCTTCGCTCACCTTGCAGCAGCTTGGTTTTGTGTCCGTTTCCTGCAGCGGTTTCCCATCGCTGTTTTTCCTCAGGCTTTCTTGGGGTTTGTGTTTTTGTTTGTTCTGCTTGGTTATCTTTTGAGTTTGGGCTGGGTTTGTTTTTTTCGAATGAATCGTTTCACTGGAGTTCATACCACTCTTTTCTTTTGGCATAACCACAAGTGGTTGAGACCTGTCTCCTCTGGTACCCCGCACGTGCAAACCCGCTGTAACTCAGGCCACTGTTGAGTTGCTTTTTCCACTGCCTCCTGGACTCGTAAAGCTCGGCAGTGCAGCTCGAAGGGCTGCGTGTCACCTTCCAGGAATCACCGCCGGTATTCCCTGCAGCGTTTTGCCTTCCCTTGGAGGTCTCACATCAAGGTACTGACCTGATCTGACCCTTGCCACCTTCCTTGACCCAAAAACATCACAGCCTGAGGTGTTCTTATTGCAGGAACACCTGCGACGTGCATTTTTTTCCTACTGAAAAAAAAACAACCATCTTTTGAGTTTTTCTTTCACGCTAATTCCATCTAAGCACTGTGTTTTCATCATTCTGCAGGTGGTGATTTGAAATGACTTAATTTTGCAATCGGGATTTAATAAAAGACTAACCTGACAGAATTTACTGCCTCATCCTACCGTATTTTTAGGGTCGTGGAGAAAAATGGGAGCAGTGTAAGTCCGTGCGTGCTCTGAGAAGCACAAAGATTGTGCCTGCATAAGGTCACGGCCTGTTTTCTCCTTGTTCAAACTTGTTGGGAACCTCATGATTTTAAAGCCCACTTCGATGTTGTTCTTACTGTTCTTGCCTCTTGCTGTTTGCTGGCCAGTGGGGAGATTGTTATTCTTTGGGTATAATATCTTATGTACTCAGTGCACGGTTGCAAGTTGTTATTAACCTGGACTGTTTATTTATAGTTCCACTTTTTACTCCATTTTTCCTCTACTAAAAATCGAGGTGAACCAGTGAGCAATGTGTGGAAGGTTTGTTATTAAAGGCCTGTGGTTTGCATCTCTGATTCATTCAGCATCTTTAAAGATTTCTGATGGATAAACATAAAATCACGGAGCACCCTCAGCTTCAAGGCAGGTCAGCAGGTCCAGGCCCCTGCTTTGAAGCGAGCTGCAGGTTTGGTGACAGATCAGGTCACTCACAGGTTGAATGGCTTATGTCTTGTGGACTTTGAGGGGTTAAAATCAATTTGCTAAGTGATGATACTTGCATTTAGTAATATTTCTTGAACACTTAGTACCTTGACGTAAACCTTCTGGATGTATCCCATGTTTTAGTACAAGTCCCCAGTGTCACTAGTAGGCTTTCAATAATAGAGCATTTGCTCCTAACAATGGGTTAGAGAGAAAGAAAGGCTACTTCTCAGTGACTAAATGACACGTATTCTCATGCTCTTTATTCAGCTATTCCCCAGCTGCTGACAAAAGGTGCTTTCTCTGAACACAGAGCAGCAAGTCATCTTCTCTGTGTCAATGAAACACTGTAAATTCCAGCTAAGCTTGGCCGAAACATTGCGTTCAGGGAAAAAAGAAGTCTACTTTTAATAAAAAAAGTAAAAATCTGTAAATGATATATTTTAGAGGGGCTTTTTTTGTTTGTTTGGGTTTTTTTGTGTGGGTTTTTTGTGTTGTGTTTTTTTTGTTTGGTTGGTTGTTTTTTGGCTTGGTTTTTCCCCTTTCCCTTAAAAGTATGCTGTTCTGATTTCAAATTCTACCGAAACACCCAAAACTGACGGGAAGTTTTTTCATCGTCTCAAGAAGAAAAACCCACCCAGCGATGCCTTCAACCTGCGCTCCCCCAACTCCCAACGCTAGCGTCTCTCCGTACTCCTTGCTCCCGGAGAACTTTCCCAGCCAGCTGATTTTTTTTTAAGTAGGCATTTGCAAGCAGCCTTCGGCTTGCATCAGCGAGCGCCTTTTACCCGCTTCGTCTGCGCGTCTTTGGAGAGGGATGTTTGCGGGGACCCCCACCCAAGGGGTATCGGGAAGCCCTGCTCCTGCCCCCCCGCTGCCTCGGGAGATGCTCCGCAGCCCCTGCTCCCATCTGCTCACGGGCGCTGCGGTCGTGGTTAGAGATCTCTGGCAATATCTTTAATTAAAAGGCTTGCTGGAGAGCGGAGGGCTCTCTGCCAGCCGCCAGAACAACTCTCGCTGCGGAGAGATTCGCACTGCCTGCCTTGGCACCACCCCCGGGCTTTCAGGTATGGGCTTTATCTCCTCGTGGCTTAATCGTTTGTGTTCGCGAAGGATGTGGCAAATTTATTTTCTTTATTTTATTTTGTTCTCTCTCGGCTGTCATGTGGTTTCCATTCCGCTGTTCTCATTGTGTCGAGGGGTTTTTATTTATTTTTTTTCCCTAGCCTTTTGCAGCAGGCAGAGGGAATTGCTGCTTTAGTTTGTAATGCTCTGTCAGGCTTGTGACCATAAATAATCCCCGGCGGAGCAGCGATTACGCCGCATTTCCCCAGGAGCTGCAGGCTACCTGCGCGCTGGGCGTGCACCCGCTTCGGGTCATCCCTGGTTTTCAGTTTGTTTTACAAAGTTGCAAATGGACCGTTTTAAAAAAAAAACGGTTTGTTATTGTTAATTTAAGCTGATTTAATATTTGGACTTTTTGCATTCGTGTTTTAAAGGGACTGCAAATTAGAAGCAGTTTGAGTCAGGAATGTGTATCCACTGCAGCTTTGGAGCATGTATGGAATCTGAAGTTTATGGCTCTGAAAGCACTTGCCCTCTCTCGAATGTTTCTAATAGAAGTGTGGTGATTTACACCTCTTGAGATACTGAACTGCTGTCCAAGAATGTTGTTTGGCTCTTAAAGAAAGCAAGCATTGGTGGGCCTGATTTTGGCAAAAGTGTTGGGGCGGGGGGGGGGGGGGAGGGGGGATGAGGTTTCATTAGGAGTTAAAAGTTC
>WTSP01012395.1:36903-73469 GCA_025331215.1 Actenoides lindsayi | reverse complement strand
GGGGGTCGGGGTGTCAGCATGTGGGGAGGGTCGTCTTGTGAGGGGGTTGGCGTGGTTGGCGGGGGACGGCGTGAGTGCAGGCTGATGTGATTTCATTGAGACTTAAGCATTCTGTGTGGAAAAGGACTCATTATTTAACACTTTCTCCCCGCACTACAAATGCATTTGGGACCCATCAGCTGCTGGTTTCTGGAGAGGACAAAGGGGAGCGCAGAGCCCTCGCCTGACCTGCCTTTCCTCCCGCTCCAAAAGGCCTTGCTGTACCAGGAACAGAAACTTCGACTGGGCTCCCCAAGGAGGCTCTTTGTCTCTCTGCTCCTGGGCTCTGGGAGCGGTTCGAAGCCACAAGCTGGGGGCAGTGGCCGTGCCGGGGGTTCCGGAGCTCGGCGGAAGGTGGGTGGATGGCGGCTGGGCTGCAGCGCAGCGCAGGCAACGCGGGGCGGCTCCCACGAAGGAGAGCAGACATTTGGGAACAGGGAGCTGGGATTATTTATATGCGTATATATTTTAATATAAACCAGGGCGTGTAGCTCTGAAGTGCTCAAGGGTGTGTTTCAGCCTGGATGCAAACAATGAAGCGTGGGGAGGGAGAGGGGGAGCAGAATGACATCTCGCATGGCTCATCGGGAGAGGGAGGATTTGAGGAAGGGCGTTTTGGAAGAGCTTCTAGGAATAAGAAATGGTGTCTTAGCTTGGGAATCTCTGATGAGTTTCTCAGATTGATTTTTCTTCTTAAATGTTACAATGATGCTGCTTTTTTTTTCCTGACATAAAATTGAGAATGTTGTGATTTTTATAGATGACTTACGCTCACCCCAGCCCCGCTTCCGCCCGTGCTCTCCCAGCTTTCATTACAACTCATCAAATGACATTTGCAGCTCCCGAGATGAATTACAAACGACGTTTGCCCGTTGGTTTGACTAGAGGAACTGGAGAGGGGAGGCATGAAGAGGGCGGGAGGAGGTGCAGGTCTGTCCTGGCGAGCGTGGGTCCCGTTTTAATCAGCGTGGTGTTTCCTCTTCCTGCGGGCCAGAGGAACACCTGGGGATTTCTTGAAGTATTACAAGGGCCATCGTTTCGAAGGGATGAGTATTAGAACCCATCTGCATGAGCTGGCTCCAAGGGGTGAGCACAGTGCTCTGGCTGAGAAATTAAAAAAGTCAGAGGTCTCTTGAGGTAGCTGACAGGGCTGGAGTGAAGGTGCTTTAACAAAGCATCCGTCCCGGAGAGGAGACCTCAGGGTTGATATAACAAGTCAGGGAGGTTTTGCATGGTGGAGTTTTAAAGCATTTCTTAACCTCCAGGGCTAGTGTCTTGTTTTGAGGTTGCATTTTATGTCAAAGGACAAAGGCTGTTCTTCATTTCATTCATTCATAGAAACCTATTTTCGAAAGCTGTAGAACTGCACACGCTGTTTTCTATCCTGGTTCTTGTTCCACTCTGAGCACTTTGAACGGGAGCTGTGGCTCCCTGGGCAGCTTGGCTGGTGTGTAGCATCGTGGCATTGCCCCAGTGTCTCCGGCACCTTTACCGGCACAGCCGGGGGGCTGGCAGGGGAAGGCAAGCGAAGCGTAGCGGGCAGCGCCCTAACCGTGTTTTGGAGGCAGCCCCACAAAAGCTACCGCGGCGCAAGAGGAGAATCTCTCTAATCCACAAACCTGGGAACCGTTTGCTCGTGTTCTCCCTGACGAATAGAGCCGCTTGTGTTTTTGAAGGATCCAAATCGGAGCTGTGTGGAGAACGACGATTGCCGCTCGCCCGGGACTAGAGCGTTTCAAAGCTGCGGTTTTGTTCAGGGGTTGCACTTGAAGCCAAACCTGTGAAATCCTCCGTAAAGGGAAACGGGGCCCTAAACTCGGGGCAGGCTGCCTGGGGGGTGTGCGGAGCCATTGGCCTGAGGAGCTGGGGCTTCTTATGAGACACAGTCCTGGGAACGGTGTTTCCAAGCTCTGGGCTGCCCTTTAATCTGCCAGGTGGGCTGAAGGGAAGCCAGGAAACTGGAAGTCTTGGGAGCCACGGCTCCAAAGTGTCTGGCTCAGCTATGGTTGCAGGCTCTGGCTCCATGTCAGCTACTGATGGGGAGCCAGAGAGCCCTGCTTCCCAGCAGCCCCCCAGGGGAGCTGCACTGGATTGGGGCGGGAGGGGGGCATGCCAGCAACTGGGAGCTGTGGGAACTGGAAGGCATGTTGCCAAAGGGTTGAGAGCTGGAAGTGCAAACCCCCCCCCGTTAACCCACTGGCTGCTTGGTGGGGCTGCAGTCAGCGGCGAGGGTCCCAGCATAACCCTGGCAGGGCTCTGCAGCAAATATTTGGGAACTGAACCACCTCCAGGTAATGTTTTGATTGTGCAGGTTTGGCATTCTCCAGTGGAAACTCACTCTCTGCAGGAATTTCTGAGCAGCATTTTTAAAATCCAAGGATTTTTTTCCTTTTCAAGCATAAGTTAATTTTGTTGATTAAAGCCTTGCTTTTGTAGCAGTAAGGTCACTTGGGCTTTTCTGTTGGATTTTGTTTGGTTTTTTTTTTTTCCTCTTGTGCCTTTGTTGCTGTTTATTATTCAGGATTTCTGGTTAATGTCCATGGGGGTGATCAATACATCTTTCATACGCTAGAGCATAAATTCCATCACGTACAAGATGGGGAAAATCTGGTTCCCACAGAACTCAGTACAAACTCGAGACAAATGAACTTCACTGCAGCATGCCAGGACTAAACGTTTAGGCTCTGGTTGTGTCATCAGATTGACTTGCGTGGCACTGTAATGAATTTAGTCCTTTAAATTGTGTTGATCAGATCTTGGGGAAGATGCATCTTTAGCTGGAAGGTGTGTTGGAAACACTGCTCGAAATCATCTGTCGTTACATCAAGAAGTTGCGTATTGCACCTGAAGTGGGGAGAGCGAGGCAAAACCAACCCCAAACCCAACAAACCCCAAGGATCCAGGGAAAACCACTACCTTTGCAAACCGCTCTAACCTCGCATTCAAAGACCTCCTTACATTATTTGCAGCTATTGCATAAACATGTTGCACAACAGCTATACTGTTAGCAAAATACATAAACACATACTTACCATATTTCTCAGAGCAGATCATACCGCAGGGGTTGCTAACATGTTCTCTGGGACTTTGCTGGCTCTCCCAGTCAGCCCGTTCACAGCTCTGAAGGGAGGAGAAAGATGAGCTAGGAGCTAGGAAACCCCCACTGTGTTTGCGCATAGAATGCGTGTGCCCTGCTTTCTTCCCAGGGTTGCAGATTATGATCCCAGCATTAGGATTACAATCTTGGCTTTTTTTTTTTTAATTTATCTGCTGCTGTGCTCCTGTCCAGCCCATCTTACATATTCTCGTTTAGCAACATGATCCCTCTTTCCCTTTCATGTTCTTCTTTCTAGTAGCCATCCTGATTTTCTGATAACTGAGGCCTATAATCCTGTTTCATAGAATCCCAGACGGATTCTCTTCCTTCTCTTTAGTTTTAAACCATCACCCCTTGGTCCTGTCCCAACGGGCCCTGCTAAACAGTCCCTCCCCATCTTTCTGACAGGCCCCTTGACATCCTGAAAGGCTGCAATAAGGTGTCCCCAGACCCTTCTCTTCTTCAGGCTGAACAACCCAAAATTTGTGCCAACCATGTACGTTTGTGTTTCTTGACAGAAATTCTCAGTACAGACCAAGTTCTGTCCCTTTGAAAGAAGCTTTTTATATCTCACTGTTGGATTTTCTAAGAACCCTTTTCCTTTGCTTGCTTATTGTCCCAGGTAAATGGGATTTTTGTGCCCGATTTTTCTAAGTTAAGGTTCTGTCCTCTCTATTTTTTCCATTCTGCAACACGTGGAGGGCATGGCAAAAGTCAGAAGGGAAACAGGAATGTACCAACCAACAGGGTATTGACTGGGAATCATCAACGTGGGCAGGCAGATGAAAAAGCAAATGATGTCCTAGGGTGTATCAGGTAGCTGACATTAATAGTGGAGCAAGTGTCAAAGTAGAAGGTTCTGGAAAGACTCTGGAGTTCTCTGCACCAGTTTGGTTTATAGCTCTACAGCCCATCACTGATAGAGACAGGCTCCTTGGTGAGCCTGCTGATACGGCTTGTTCAGTCAAGCCAAGGGCTTGCTACGGTGAGTGTTCCTGCTGTGCATGAAGAAAGCATTTATCCTGATAAACGTCAGGAAGGCAGGGAATGGAACCGAGGCAGAGATTAATGCTGATGCAAAATTAAATTTGTCTAAACTGGCCATCAGTAAACTTCAGTTAATGTCTTCAAAGTGGAAAAGCTGCGAGGCAGTGGAGGAGCTTTCCAGCAGGAGCAGTTTGGGCAAGAAACTTAATGAGCTGGAAGATGGCACTCATTCAGTTCCCGCGCGGCACGGCGTGCCTGCGAGGAGAGGAGACTGCACCCGCTCGCCCTGCGTGTCACTCGAAGCCGTTGTGGCACCCGAGTCCTCCGGCCTCCCCTCCTCCGGAGCTTGGCCCGCGACCTCCCGGCCTTCCCCGCAGCGGCTCTCGCCTCCTCAGCATCCTGCCCAGCCCCTGCTGCCAACGGCCCGCCCGTTCCTGGTGCTCCTCAATGAAAGGACATTTTGTGGAGCTGATTCACTGCTGTGTTTTCCCTCTTCGCTCCTTTGTGTAATCCGCGCTCTTTCAAGCGAGCAGCTTCCCGTCAGATGGCTTGCCAATAGCAATTGTGATCTTAACGTTTCGTGCCAGGTTCATCTCGCTGTCCTTGCGGGATAAATGAGGCTTACGTGTACTCTCAAGAGTGCATCTTCCCTTTTGTAAGGCCAGAGTTAATTGCAATTAAGCAGGCAGCCTTTGTAAAATTAATATTATTATTGCTGCGCCGCGCCTGGGCTGTAACTTTGGGAATGGCTGACAAACGGCAAGCGAATACAAATGGAGCCCTTTGCTTACTGGGGTTTTTAATATATTTTAATCACCTGTTTGCCTTGGCAAAAGTGTATATTTTAGATATTCAAATGAGTGGGAAAATAAACCACTAACTTTGCTTTAAGTATAATCTGACATCTGTTCCTTTCTTCTTTTCTCTTCGGCTTCCTTCATTATGCTTTTCCACAGGCCTCTTTGTTCTCGAATATGGTAATGTCTCGGGTTGTTTATACCACATACCTAAAATGTGGATTCGAAAGACTTCTTTAGAATTGAAAGTTGCTCTTATTATCCCAAAACCCAATCCTACCCCCACTGGTACATGTACAAACGAAGCTCCCGGGAGTAACCCGCGCAGCGGAGTCTCCAACCTCGAGCGTTTCCAGGCCGGTGGAAGTTTGTGTTGTACGTTCGATGTGACAGGGCTGACCATCCCGGTGAACTCTGCGCGCTTCTACTGGTGAGCGTGAAGCGAGCAGCTGATGCTCCCAGCCTGAGCCGGGCGTTCGCTTCCTTCTCTCGGCAGCTGCTGCCTGGACCTGGGGTTCCACCGCGCTGAACAAACCGTGCTGAGGTTGCAGGATCCTACTACTGGGGTTAACTTCCTGCCATCAGGGTCTTCCGTGCTGAGATTGCAGGATCCTACTACTGGGGTTAACTTCCTGCCGTCAGGGTCTTCGGCAGACCCGGAATGAGCACGAGAAGGCCGTAGGAGGTAGATCTTGGCACGAGCGATGAGACGGTGCGATGCTCTTTAATGGACACAGGTACTGTGTAATCTTATTTAATGACTTGTGAGCACGGCTGTTTGCCCAAAGACCTGTTTGGAACAGAAGGAAATTATTCTTATTCGAATTATAGTGGCAGTCTCTCGCCATTGACCGCCGACTCCCGAGACACTTAAATTGGCCATAATTTAGCACCCCATGTGAAGCAAGGTGAGTGTTGCCATCTCGATCCCAAATGGACTATCGTGTCCCTCTGAATAGTGCCTCACGTAGTTCCCCAGAAGTACCCCTGTTGGAAATAAGCATTACTTAGAAAGAAAAACCCAGAAATACCCTTTGGACTGCAGGCCCTCTCACCTCAATTGTAGATGTGGTTAGGTTGGGGGTCACGGATGCGTTGCAGAAGGAGCAGGGCTCTTTGCCAAGGCTGGAGATAGAAAGGATTTCAGTTCTTCTCATGACTGGTTCCTAATGTTTCACAAGTACACATTTCTTTCAAAATTTAAGAGAAGAAAACCTGTATTTTGACTAAGGAATGTAATTCCCTCTCCCCCAAAAGAGATATTTATTCAAAAGCTGGAGCAGGTCCAGTTCAAATGTTGAACACTGAGCCAGTACAGAGACATATAGCACATGTTCATCACCACGCAGGTGCAAGGGGAAAGGGAGTTTAGGCTTGAGCCGTCTTGAAATATTACTTTTACCTACATGTTTGACATTTTCTAGCCCTTTTATAAGGAGTGATGGAAATCTACGTTTTTCCTCCTTTAATAAAATGAACTTCTTGCTTGTTAAAGGTGCTAGATTGACAACCATGGAGACTGAAGTCTTCTGTTTACCCAGAGAATAAGCACAGCCTGGGAAAGCTGCAGCACAGGATTCCTTCAGGTGCTGCTGCCTGAGCTAATGTGCCTCAGCCTTGACCTGGTGAGAAATTTCCCCCCTTCCCCTTACAGCTCTAGCTTTTGTGAGTGGGCTCTGCCAGGGAGGAGTCAGCTCAGGCTCGTTTTAATGCTGCTGTTATTCCTTTAAGAAATTCTTTGGACCTAAACAGACCACCCCACAAGCTACCTCCGGAGCGTGTGCAGCGAGCAGAATAACCTCATCATCTTCTCTTTCACTTTGTACATGCAGAACTGAGCACGTCTTTGATGAACCCCAGGTGAAAATTCAGAGCTTGCCATGAAAAATAAGTCGCAGGAAAAGATGACTAACTGAACACATACAGTGAGAAAACCTCAAACGACTCCTCATTTTCCTCTTCTAGTCTTAATCACTGGTGTATTTGTCCTTCACAATTAGGGAATGTCTGAACGTGTGTGTTTCAGGACAATAATAAATAGCGGCTTTGCGTTAGGAGAGGTTTGGTTACATATCCCAGAAAAAGGGAAGGAGAGAAACTGAGGGTTAAGTACTAAAACGTTTACACTTCTCTCTTTTTTATGGCTAGGAAAATTTAGACAATTCAGCTTTGAAAAAACAGATGATGTATAACCTCGTAGGTCTTCTTTGAAACCACTTTGTGATGACTGACTGACTTCCAGGAAGAGAGATCTACAAACACTCCAACAAATCACTTAAGGATATAAATTTGTGCATTATAGTAATACTGCTGACCGCAAAAATTTCACTTGCCAGTTACTGTTGATGCAGATTATTTTCACTGCTGTCCTGTCGCCCAGTTTTCTCTTTTTCATATTGCCAGTTCTGCAGAGAAATAGATTTTTGGAAAAGTCACTTGCAATGAAACCAGTAACAGTGAGGATTTAGCATCTTAAAAAGCAGATTCTTTAAACTCCTATTTAGATAAAGTCATCTTAATACAGTGCTAGAAATGATTGATTTAGTGGGTTTGCAACAAACAGTGGAATCATTAGGTGCTTGTCTTACTGGAAAATACTCTTCTCTTCTGGAGACACCCCCCTGCTGTGCTGTCAGTCTCTGTTCTGATAATCGGAATGAAGTATGGTCCTGCTCTCCTCCCTGTAAGGAGGAAACTGGATTATAAATACAGATCTTCACCACATCATTCGAGTCAGGAAATGCTGTTGGGGAAAATGTTTGTGCGAACGTGACCCTGAAGGGCGAGAGTCCTGTGGAGGACCTGATGCTTTCTAGGCTTCTTCACTAGAAGGGAGTTAAGTAGAGGAATTTACTTCTCTGCAAAGGTTAAAGCATCAGAGTGGGACACAGAGGAGGTGTAGAAAACGGCAAAGTATGGAGACAGTTTCTGTTTCTTAATACTATTGAGTATTAAGCAGTTTAAGGGAGGAAAAAAGGTTCAAAAATGTCAAGATGTGTGAAGGACGCTGCTACAGCATAGTGAAGAGGAAAATAAGGGGAAAAAGAACCTCTGGAAAGCATTTGTGTACCTATTGATACATGAGCTCAGAAGTAACCTGCACCCTGAAGAAGGGCAAGTCTTCTGGGGGCTACATCACTGGGAGGGGGCAACTGTGTGGTTTTCTGTGCTTAGTGTCCCATAGAGTTTCTCATCTTGGCTGTAGCCCGTATCTCTCCAAGGGCACAGCTTGTCATGTGTAGTGCAGTTACGTTTCCTTTGAGCCTGTCGGTCCCCTCAGACTGTAGGTTAGTACCACAACGATCTACAAGCTCACCAGGGCCATTGCAATCCAGTCCCACTGGAGCCAGCGTTAAGCCTTGATCTTCTGTTAAATCAAAAGAAAAACCTGTGCTCCTACAATTTGCTTTGGGGAGTTTCTCCGGTGTCAATCTCCGGTGCCTCTGTGCAGTGCCAGCGTGGTTGAAGAACCCTGCAAAGCTGTTCTTCACTCGGGGTACGTGTACTTGGAATGCTTCACTCGGGTTTTTCATGATGGAGCAGGGTATTGTGCTTTTGGGGCAGTAATTTCCAGGTAAGGTTTCCAGACATGATTCCTGCTTTAAGGCTTCGCCAGTACTAACATTAAACAAGCTTAAGTCTACATCTATTTTTTTACGCCATCTAGATACGTGGTGTTATTAACATAGCTTTTAATTTACATGTCAGAGGAGAGATAAAACCCGTTTGGATAAGGATCGCCACGAAACTGCTGAGATGGTGAATTTTAGGTAGGTGGCTGTGTCACACTTAGAGAAGGGAAAAAGCAATCAAATGTAAGAGGGCTAAAACACTTCAGGGCTGTTACAGATTCCATATGGTGAGAAATCACTTTTTTGGCAATTTTCAAACAAGATAGCGATATGATTTCACCCCTTATGTCTGTCACCACATCATCTAGTGCGGAGAACAGCAGGGAGGAATGCGAGGCAGAGTTACCAGGAGTTGAACTCTTCTGAATTTAGCATCTTTCTGCAAATTGGCTTAATGTCAGACTTTGAAAACTGGCTTTTATTGAAATGGGGTTTTTTAAGCTCATTTGGGTTTGAAGACACATATTACATGCTTTCAAGAGACCCTTTGGCAATTGCATGGGAAAAATGTATTTGTTTTCTTTTCGTAAGGTTACTTTTCAGTGCGTGTTAGTCACTCCTGGTTGGTTTTTGTTGAAGCTCTGAAGGAATGACGCAGTCGTTTCTTTTCTGTGACACCTGGTTATTTTTGTTCTTTGTCTTACGCTCGGCGTACGAAAAAGTAATTTGCACGGATCCACAAGTCTCTAAAATTCTTCTGCGTCGAAACATTCACCATAGAAACTATTCACACTGCTGCTTAACAGGGAAGAACGGGGAGGAGTTCCCTTTTAATTAGAGTAGACCTGAAGCCATAACGATTTCTGAAGCCACTTGAGTTTCTCGTAATCCACGTATTTTGGTAGAGCACTGGAAGATGCTTTCAGTGCCCAGGCTTGGAAGCATGTGGTTGCAACACCAGGGATAACATCTAGGAGCGTGTGGCACCAGTGCTGCTTTCAAATAAGCAAAATGCTGACGAGCAGCGCTGCTAGGAACAATTTAATTACTCTATTTGAAGCTTCCTTTATGCAGACAGCTTTAAGTGGACCCATGTGAGAACGGGGAGGAAAAGGCGTCCTCCTGGGTGAGAAAATTTACACCCCGGTAACTCCTACTAGTACAGCCTGTAGTAGTTACTATTTGTGTTTATATGGTGACACACAGAGGTGGAACTGAAATAACACTAACGCAGTTTGCAGGTACAGGCTGGGCTGGCAGCAATGTGGCAATCCGGTGACGCTACGTCCTACTTCATTTCATAGCCTTGCCAACAAACTTCTCTTCGGTCTGGGTGGTAAAGTTGCTTTGTCTGGTTTCCCTTGCTTGACCCACCTTATTTTACTCTGCTGTAATATTTAGCTTTAGTAAGTGGTATCGTATTAAAGGTCATCTAAAAAAGGCAAGAATATGGAATTGAAGGTTATAAAAATGGGATTGTCCGTTCCTTCACTTGTACAGAAGTAGAACATCTATTATTTCTTACTCAAATATGTATCGTTTTATATCACCGGAGTAAAGTGCTGCATTACATTGTCCTTAAACTTCACAAATCCTGTTTGATTCACTAGAGATAAGCATGTAAAACTGTGAGGAAATTCTTTACAGAAAATTGTATTTTACATAGTGAGATACTAGTGGCTTGCTGTCAAGTATTCATCTAACTGGAACTGCTTTCTTAATTCTCTCCACAATACATTGATAATTTCTGCTCTGCTGCCTGAGATACTGTCTACAAAAGCTCTTACTATCAATGAAACCATTTATTATGAATTGGAATTACTATTGCTAGTGGGTTATAGATTTTTTTTTTCCACTTTCAAGCTCTCAGCTGGGTCATCTGTGTGGCATTTTAGAAGAACTTTTTTATTTTTCCTTCACAGAATGGTATTTAGTACATCTGATCTCCCCTCACTATTGATCCTCCAAGTCCTACTTTTGCCTTATCACCAAATGCTTGCACAGGTAATGGTACCTGCAGACATGAACCCATTGACCAGATGTTTATTTACAAGATGTTTAACGTGGCCGTAGCGTTACCAGGGATCGTTTTGCCGTGACTCGTTAGCAAATGGACTCTTAGCTTTAGCAGTGATACAAGCTTAGCAAGCTGAAGAGGAGAAAATGAGTGTCCTTTGGGGTTCTTTATCATACATCTGTGAGGAGGAAGATTCTGTGTTAGCAATTCAACCTGCGTGGAAGAGCACCATTCAAAACAGTATAAATAATAGCACAGTAGATTTAGGAATGTTTGATTTCGCTTAAACTCAAAGTGACTGAGCATTTTCTGCCTGAGACCATGGGAGTTCAGCGAGCCCAAGATCGACGCTAAGATCAGTAGTTCGTAGTCTGCACCCAGTTATGTGAGTACATTCATCTTGAAACAGTTTCCTCCACTGGCACCTATTTACACGGCGATGCCAGAAGTCTGGTTTGTGACTCGTCCGAACATTCGACTGTTACTTGCCTGGGGCGAATGAGTGCTCAGCAGAACAGCTGGATTGTTCTGAGCGCCAGGCTAAAGGTTCACCCGCTGCCCAAAGCGCTGTCCTGCCGCTTACCAATTATCCCCTAGGTCAGCAGGCTGATTTCTCAAGAGTTTGGACAAAAATGCGGCGAAGAAAATTGATAATGCCGCTTATAAAGCGCTCTGATGCTTCTTACATGAGAAAGGAATATTGTAAAAATGTTCTCATGCTTGTCTAGTAACTTTATTCGGGTTTGTTTCGTGGAGGCTTTTAACTCCACTTTTAGGCTTTACCCATTGAAAGCTTCCTCCTTGTTCCTTCCTGCTCTTTGTTATGTGTATTTATTTGAGGGAATTAATCAGAATGAGGAGAAACACACACTGCGGAAGGTTGAACAGTCTGGGGCTTTCTGTGTTCACTTATTACTCATCTGATTATGCTGAGCACTTTGTTTAGGTGTCATCTCCTGCTCTGTGAAGAGTTTCAGCATCTGTATTGAATCCGGAGGTTGCTTGTTGTTAAACCTCCCCGAGTCCTTGCGCAGATTTTGGTAGGTGGTATGAAATACGTGGGGAGGTGGAAAGCACCGTGATGCAGGATGAGGCAGGAGTTACTCTGTGCTTTTTGTTCAGCCCCTTTGGAGTTTCCTTGAGCCAGAGTCATCCAAAGTTCATTATTATTCAATGAAAAGATAACAAGGTGCTGGAAACCACAAGCATCCTTCCAGTATTAGACAAAGCAAAGAAGAGTGAAACGGAGTGTTCGGCTATTTCTTGGGCTTGTAAACCGGTTACTAATTATTCCTTTGCTCGTGGATGAATCACTTGCTTAATTAATTAAACAGACTGCCTTGTAGTAGGGGTGTAGGGAGCTCAGAAAGCTCTGCACTCGGGGAGCAGTGAAGTCTCCTGACACAGATGTGCTGAGGAGAAGTGTTTAGGTCCGGCTTGCCTTCCAGCGACCTTTCGAAGAATTTCACACACACTCTGGGCACTGGCTTTCTTTCCATGGGTTTACCCTTAAGTGCAAAGCCATATGTTTTGGGTAAGGTTAAGCAATCGACAAGGTGTACACTTAACCCTTAAGGACCAGATCTGGGACCAGATATTTTTATTACATTGCTTCAGTCCATGTACTCTGCTGCCAAGTGAGAATTTAAAAGGTTGATACAAGTGCCTCTTGAATAGTATGCTGTGGGGTTTTGGGGGTTTGTTTGTTTGGGTTTTTTATTTTCAGCTCGTTGATTGAGATTTATTCTAGACGTATGTTGTGATTTATTTATTTACTTCATGTATTTCCTAACTGAGAATCAGTACCAGGTTCTGGAAGGTGGTCCTCCTGGGGGGGCTTGAAAACTTTTCAACCTGTTGGAAGTAAATGGCAGTGAAAAGTGCCTGTGGTGTGTGATTAGGCCCTCGTTTCATGGGACAGATGCTGTCCAGCTTCTATTTACCAGAGTTGTCTTAGAGATTACTCTTTATTCTGCCAGCATTTGAGGAGCTACGTAGTGTCCTTAAGAAGATATACCAATACCTTCCTGTTGCCCCTGCAATAAAGAAGCATCAAGGTTAAACAAAGCCATTGTAGAAGCTTTGAGAACTGCCCCAAACTGCTTGTCTGGGGAGATCCAACAGGGTTTTGTGGTTGTACTCCTGGACCTCAGGAAAGACTGGTCTTATCAGCACATGGTGGCTGGTGGTACCACCTACGTAAGGTCACAGTGTGCTTTATTCTCTAGCAGTACTCAGATGGAGAGTATCTATATTAACATGTGTGGAACTCTGTTTGCTTTCTGTTGGGAATGTGAGACTCCTCCCTCCCCTCTTCTGCTGTCTCTGGAGAAGTGCCCTCTCTGTACCCACCAGGAGTATTTTGATCCTGCAGCTGATGTAAAGCAGTGGCAGAAGCTGATTAATGGCAGGGCTCACCGTAGCTGACGTCTGGGGTTGCATTTTTGAAAGACACTTCTGAAATGGACCCTCTAATGTTATTTTACAGCCTTTTTTATGCTTTGAAATTCCTTTAGCAATACAGAATGTTATTTTTCCTTTTTATCGACGTTTAAGGGTATTTCAGCAATTAAACTTCAGCCAAAAACTGTATTGCAGATCACTTCTTTGACTTGATAAATAACAATTCTTTCTAGATTAGAAGCAGAGTAAATATTGCTTTGTTTGGCATCTTGTGAAAAGAAAATTTCAGAAGAAGGAGGGAAAAATATGCAGGATTGCTTGGGACAATTTTTAACTTGTAAGTGGATGGTGAGTATAAATTGTTATAGCCTTACTAAATTTAGTGGAACTATCTCAGCATACGGCTGGTGAGGATCTGTCTTGTACTTCCAAATACTTCCTGGAAGGTGTGTTCCACCAAGTGCCTCCTTTTATGTTATTTGTTAATTCTGGACTTGCCAATTTATTGTTCACAATCAGAAAAAGAAAGGTGGAAGACGCTGGTGGTAGTTATCCAGTGTTCCCCAGAGAGCTGAACTGGGCAAGGGTAGCCTCCTGGAGATGCTTCTTCCTGACAGGGTGCTACAAAGACTAAATATCTCAGTGAGATTCAGCAGTGCTGTCACTTCTGCTGTACCTGAAAGGGCTGGGGAGTTGTACAGCACCGGTTTGGGGGTTTTTTTAACATTTACTTCATTCAGATTAACTCTTGTAAAGATCTAAAGCATGAGTGTCAAGAGAATGAAGCTAGACTCTGTCAGTGGTACCTAGTGAAGACATCTCAGACTGTAGGTCAGAAGCTCATCTGGATTCATTGTGCTCCAGCTTCATTTGCTGCATCATCAGGCAGAGAGTGGCAGGGGTGTCAGGGAGGGACTCAGGTGTTGGTCTCTCAGTGCCTTCTGCACCTGGCCACATGTATTTTCTAAGTTCTCCGACTCTTACTATTTTGAAAGAGCTCATTTCCATGAGGGGAATGTTTGGGGCCGTGTGAGGGATGCAGATGATGTCCCGTTGCAGTTGACTCGCACTGTGCTTTCTGAGGGCACTGCTGGCTGGCTGGCCAAGTGATGCTTTCATCTGCCATGTAATGAAACCACAAAGTACCAAGGGAGTAGGCCCGTCAGATGCTCATTCGGGTGCACTGTTGGTTATTCCTCAAGCATAGGAAGATTATGGGAGTTTTTGACAAGTTTTAACAGTTTTCATATAAGTTTCAAAATATATCTTGATTTTCTTTTTTCCTGCAGCGGTGGAAGGAGGAGGTGGGATGGTGCCTTTCTACCTAGCACGTGGCTTGCTTTTTATAGAGGAATTTTCTGCTAATTCCCGTCGACTTTTCTAGTTTAAACTCTGCTTTCAAGCATTCCTGTGTTACATGTGTGGCCGAAGCAGCAATTACTTTCTGGTTTTGTGAGGGATTGTCTTCCTAAAAAAAGTTTTGTAAATGATGTGAAAATGGGTTTATTTTTGGTAAGCCTGAAATTTTCCAGGCAGTTAGCTCGCTGTATGGACTAATGCCTTTGGGATAATTTGGATAAGGAAAACAATATGAGACTCAGATACTCTCTTCTTTTTTGGGCAGTCCTGTGGCATTCCTGCTTTTCAGCAAACATTTAATTGGGGTTCGTGGCTCTCGGGAGTTCATGTGCACACAACAGCCAAATAGTCCCTGGATTTAAGACTCCCTAAATACTCAGGGGCATGACAGCCTGTAACTGCTCCACTGCTGCAAAACCCAGGGGTCAAAAATTGCCTTTATAAAAGTCCCCAAATAGAGGTTTACAATTCAGAGTTCTGAATGTCCACTGGCTGAATGCTACCTGTTAGGAAAGATCTCCTACTGCAGCTGGGCCAGACAGGGGTTTTTATGTCTGAGTTACTGCTTGAGAAGTTGCTGTAAGTGCTTTCCCCGAAGAGCAGCCTTGGGAAGGAGCTGCCTTGGAGGAGTCACAGTTCACTGCCTGACCCTGTCTGGCTTACACCTAAGAGGGAACGGCCCAGAAAAAGGCATCACTGCTGTCTTGTCTCGCTTCTCTTCCATCTCTGAAGAGCCTGCTCAGTCACCTCTTACCCCTTTTTTTTTTCCTTTATCACAATTTTTCTGTGCAGAAGATGTAGTAAAGCTTCTTTGAACCACGGCCAAGATCTGCATGGGGTGGGAAATTCTTTTTGCCCAGATCCAAATAAGACAAGGGCACAGCTGATCTATGTCTAACAACTCTTGGTAGAAAGATGATTTCTTTCCTAGCATTCTTCTCTATGAGCAGCTTCAGAATTACATTGCCTTAATCATACTGTAAAATCTGAAGACACAGGAAAGATCGAACTTACTTGAGTTCAAAACCACAGTGGCACTGGAAAAGGAAATTGGATTTCTTCATAGCTCCCCTGCCTTGTTCAGAGAACTGGAAGATCAGTTCCAGTTCTAGCATCACCTCTTCATTATTTTCAGGTCATGTCCTTAGCTGTAATTGCACATCCTCACGGGTAGCAATAGGTTTACTGTTGCGGGGCTGAAGGATGAATGGAGTCATGACCTGTAGACTCTTCAGTGTTGGGTAACAGGCATGAAAAAAGCACATTCCTGGGGAATTAATGATACAGTTTTAGTTCTGAGTAGAAATTCTCTGGCTTGTTTAGTTTCTTGGAGTCCCGCAGCAATGCTCTAATGCTGCACAGTACAAAATTTCAGCATCTCAGCCTGTGCTTACTGTCACAGTACTTAAAACCTTTTATGATCTCATTTAAAAGGCTCCATTTCATATATGTCCTTAAAAGCCCCTAACTTGTCTTTAAAAAGCTATTTTTAATTATTGCTTTTAATAACAACGTTATCCATGCAAAGCTCCGAGGACAAAACCCGTTACCGAGCAACTCCAGCAAGGCCAGGGTTTCACTCCGTCTTTGAAAAGTCTTGCTCAAGGCCAGTGGCCAAGCGAGCTATCCCCGAATGCTTAGTAAATCAGAGTTCCTCTGGATGACTGATGGTGCAGCTAAAGTAACTTTGGGGTTGTCTTAATTCAGTCTCTTCGTTGAGCAGCTCCCCTGGCCGTGTGGCATTGAACAGACTACCTTTTTGAGAAGGTCTGGAAACTCAGCAACCTTTCATCTTCCCCAGCGCTCCTTCTGGGTAGGTGATGGGGATTTTAATGGAGTAGTACTTAAGAAAGCTAAACTGCTGCAACTTTTATCTATCATGGATAAAAATGTGCCTCTTTTTTTTTTTTTTTGTCAGGACTGAACAGCTTCCCAGAATGAAACTTAGCAAAAAAAGTTTAACTGTCTAGCAAACAACACGTATATGTTGTAATACATAGAAACAGACTGTTATATATAATATAGATATACATGTAACTTCATTGAGTAGCTTCACTGAATCTATGAAAATTTCTGTCTCTGCTTTAACAGAACCATTGAATAGCTTCACTGAATCTAAGAACACTTCTATCTCTGCTTTAACAGAACTTCAGCACAAGGCATCTTAAGTTCTACGTAAAAAAAAACCCAAGCAGAGGTTTTTCTGGATAGATTTTCTATTGCCTGATGTATTTAGTGATATCAAATTGAAAGGTGTCACACGTAACATTTCAGATAGAAATTCTGACTAATAGGCAGTGAGCCATTAGGGGATGTTTTATAATATTGTCCACAAACTAAACCGGTTTCCTTTTGTGATTTCTATTTTTATTTTTATTTTTTTGTACTGAAGGCCAGGCCATAGTTAGAGATTTTACACAATCCTGTCACCAGCACACTTTGTGTGGGTAGACCTCTGCAGAGCTCTCAATAAACAAGCTGTTGGTGCTGTTTGGATAAGAGCTTGGGAAGGGATAATAATAAACCAGATGAACAAGAAAGTTGGAAAAGCCAAGTTATCTCAGCATGTTTGTTTTTACTGGGCTTCCACAAGTAGAAGGTACTTTATTGTCTGTGATGCAAATAAATATTATCAAGTGTGCAGGTCTTTAGCCACTGCTGAATCTTGGAAGTTGAGTAATTTGCAAAATATAATGAAATATCAGCTAGTCCTTTAAAAGATCCTTTCTGTTGCGAGAGAAAACGATGGGTACACTTATTTAGAAGATAAATAAAGACTGGAATTCCCTACAGTTGCTTTGGAAAGTGTAGGCAATAGGCTGTTGTGCAGGCGTAAAGGGGTCGTGGCATCGCAAGCGCACGGGGCACTGTAAAGGCTGCAGCTGCCCCGTTTTGACAACGAGGCAAAGTCTGCTCAGCTCAAAAGCCTGTCAGGTCTGGTTTTTACCATTTCCTGTATAGACTAAATAGAAAGAAATCCCGAATTAATGCAGTGTTAATCAAAAGGAACAGTACGATGTTGGCTGGGTTACTAAACCCAGGCTTTCCTGTTGTGACAAATCACCCGTGTTTTCCGATCCGAGGCCCCAAATCCTGCTGCTTTCACCAGCCCTGAGCTGCAGGTGTGGGGCTGGGAAGCCCCACGCTGCCTTTTGCAGAATTAGGTTCACCCCTCCAGAGCTGCTTTGCAGAGCATCTCAAGAAAGATGTGTTTCAAAACTCCTGCCTCTGCTCTTAAATCCGCAGTCGGGAGTCAGTCCCATAGCAGTCACCTGCTGTCTGCCTTCCTTGCATCCCTCTTTCCTCTGTAACACAGATAGGAGGTTTTTTGCAAAGTTAGGAATTAACTTACTTAAAGCCAGTCTAATGCATAAAACATAACTCCTGGGTGACTTCTATTTGAATTCAGGTTATTATTTTTCTATTCTTTGGTTGTGTGTTAACAAGAGACACAGAATATACAAGGGCTTGCATGTTACTTTCATTTCTCTTTTAAAAGTAGACTAAATAAAGGAAAAAATAGAATATTACTATATTTCTGCATAGACAAAAGTGTTTCATTTTGCTTTAAAATAACTGATTTCTTCTTGAGGGGGAGGAACACGGTCCTAGTGAGCGCAAGGGGAAGTTACAGGGATGATATTTGGTGGATGTTGCCCAGCTCTTCATCACACACAACCATCTGAGGAACCTGAGTATTCCTCAAGTGCTGAAGTTCATGTCCTGGATCAAACCCAGCACAGGGTATAAAAAAAAAATAAAATTAAAAAAGCAAAAGTTCCTTCCTACCACCTGCTGCCAGCTTGATTTTTGTTCTGCTGCAGAGAAGCGGTCCCTGGTGAAGAGCCACCTTTTCCAGCTTTCAGAGTAACCGTTCCCTTCCTGCCAGACCTTGGCTTGGCTTCGCCCAAGTCTTGCTTCTCGTTCCCCGTCTTGCTGCTCCCCATTCACGTTTGTTCCCCAACAGTCCCTCAGCCCTGGCTAAAAAGGACGCTGCAGTGGGATACGGCTACAATAACAAATCACTTGTGGAGTTTGAGGTTTGGATCTGAGCTTGGATCACTCGGGGTTTTTCTTTTCTTTGAGCGAAGGACGCAGCTGAGAATTGGCACGTAGTGGATGTTTTGAGAAGTAAAGCGTTTAGTGTGGAACAAACAGAATTGAAAAATAATTGTTAAAACGCTGGAAAAACCACTCATTTTGAGTCAGAGTATTTTATTAGGGAAAATCAAGCCGTCTTACTTGGGTTTGACTGGTTTCAAGTTTTCAATTGTATTCAGCAACAATTTGAAATGAAAGGTCATTTCAAATGAAATAATTACCCTTCCCCTGAAGCCATCTAAAGAGGATTCAGAATGGTATGAAGCTTTTGTTTTTACATAAACAATTCATTAAGATCAACATGAACCTGCAGAAAATTGTGTCATCAATCAACATGTGTTTTTGCTTAAAAAGAAAAAAAGGGAAAAAAAAGAAAGAAAAGCATCTGTTCAAGAGATCTGGGTTGATTATTTTGCACCAGCATGGATTTATGGGTGGCTGTAAATCACCTTCCCCCTCCCAAGTTGTAAAATAGTGATAATACTGCTCTTGTTCAATAATTTTTTTTATTTTTTTTTTTATTTAGATAGTAAACCTCATTGAAGGGAGGAGCAACTACTGTTAAATACACCAAAGTCTGCCTGGGCGTATGCCTTGACGTGGCTAATTTAAGAAAGAAGTACATAGTTCCCTTTGGAGATGGCAACTGCGTGACTTTTCTAGCTTCATTTAATGGAAACAGTACAAACAGAGAGAAGTGTGGTCTCTTCTGATTCATTGCCTGTGCAGCCTTCTGCTGGGAATTCAATAATAACTTTTGTAGGTTATTTTTCTAGGTCTTAAGTAGCAGGATATTATCTAGTCTGTCTCGGGGCTTCACCTCCTCGGAGTGGTAGCCAGGATGTCTGAGGGGGTTTTGAGGGCTTTTTCCCTCCTTGCAGCCCATCTGGTCCCTTGATGAGCTGTACTGGGAGTGGGTTAGGCTTTGAAGTTTGTTTGGAGTCCTGTCTAGACTTCCCAAAAAGTCCCTCCTCCCCAGCTTTGCTTCTGTAGATTTTTTTTTTTTAAACTTTTGTCTGACAAAAAAAAAAAAATCTTTTTTCATGCCAGTACCAGCTGAACTTGTCTGAAAGCTGTGCGACTACATCAGAGAGGTACTGGGCTCCTTCGGGGTCACAAAAGCTTTTGCAATTCATGTGGTGGCCCCTAAACTGCTTTTTGCCCCCCTAGTTTGATATACCCACCCTGAATGCCTTCCTTTGCACTCGATCTGTTCGATTTGGGGTGGGTGTCCAAGTCAGTAACGTGTCTGAGAGAGACCAATTTTCATCTACATAGTTTGGCTTATTTTTGGTTTAGATACTGCTCATGGTTAATCGAATGCACAGATGCTGTGGGAAGAGAAACTCTATTGCTTGAAAAATGTGCCTGGTAGCAGGTTATAACTTCTCAGCCCTTGCTCATCTCTCTAACGTTTGTTCACATAGCCAAGGACATTTGGGGTTTTCTAATAATGAACCAGAAAATTCAGATACAAGCGTAGTATTTTCTTTTATGGATGACTACTGCTAATTTTCCTTTTAATGTTTTTTAGCTTTTATGTGCAGTCATTACTTCCTTGAGGTTAATGTTTCTGGTGTTTATTCTAGATGTCTGTTTAATCTTAGTTTCAAAGAATCCTAAAAATTACAAATACATTTCTTTCAACCAAGTTTTTGTTCCTAGGAAGCCGATGCACAAAATAACTCCCATTGTCTCAGCACCCATCTGCTTTGAAAAGACACTCTGCCAACATTCTGTGCAGGTTTTGCACACTTAAACACAGAAACCATGGGCAATGGTGGTACAGCTTTTTAGCAGACTGATAAGGATATTCTCAGAAACTCTTTTTGGCTCCTGGGATGTGCAGAAATCATGGTAAATTGTTGAAGTTTGTATCTTAAAAAGAAGAAGGAAAAAAAAAAAAGCTGTGAACTTTTCCAGACCCTTCACACCGACTGCACTTGAATCTGGCACAAATTTAATCTAATTAATCTCAAAAGAGAGTAAAATATCTTTACTTTTTTTTCCCCTCCCCTTCTTCTCCCCAGCCAAAACTTGTCACAGGTCCAAGGATAATGTTACTTGAGCCGAACACGTGCACCAGGTTAGAGGATCCTGGAAGCCAAAAAGCACGTGCAAGACCAATAGTAGATCAGTATTAGTCTTAATTTCATATACAAAGGAGTTGATTCTCATCTCTGCTAACAAAGGAGGATCAATGCTCGGGTGGTAGTAATGAATAATAATTATTTGGAGAGTAAAAAGTACTTGGTGGGGCTCTCCCTTTGGTGGTGACCTGCTGGGTGCTCCTATCCCGGCCAAATCTGAGCGAGTGAGAAAGGAATTCACACCCGCGGTGCGAAATGGGGAACTTCTCCACAGTGTTTCGTACCTGACTTGTCTCCCCTTCCCGGGAATAAAACCTTACCTCAGCTCTTTCAAAATCTCTCTTTCAATTAAAGTAGTTCTGTTTTCCCCGGCTGATTTCTTATCTTTCCTCCAGCTTCTTGTTCACACAGCTTTCCCAGGTGGCAAAAGCTGACTCTCCAGTGAATCTCTGAGATCAGAATAAAAAGAAGACAACTTCTTATTTTGGTAGATGAATCAGTACTGGGAGAGTTAATGCAGACGTATCTAACCCTTGCCAACAAGAAGCATTTTTCCATCCTTTTAACTTGAAAAGGCACTTGTCGTCGTGACCGATGGCATAGGTGGGGCCAGCGTATCGCCTGCCAAGGGTGAAATAAGTTTTGCTCAAGGGAAAATCTCCTGGGTTTCCTAAACGTGGGGCTCCCGTTGCAGCTCGGGCAGGTCGTCTGCCTGCGTGGGTCGGAGCAGAGACAGCCTGAACGCGGGGGAGCGAGGTTTTATAGCCAGATGTGTCAGAGCAGTTGCCACCCTGAATAGTTTGAAGTTCTCATTTCTTCCTCCCCTATTTCCAAGTTCCTTTTTCTCTGAGGAAACTCAGTGGACCCTCTCTTCATATCTTTACAGGAAGAAGTAGATGGAGTCGTACTCTGTAGCAAACCAACCAGTCCTGAGAGTCCTCAGGAGCCTGGCCAGCTGGGCTGTGCCTTACACCTCTTTAAGAAACTCCTTTCAGTGCTGAAAGATGTATGGAAAAGGAAAGCCTGGCAAGATGGGAACAGAACAGTACAAGGGAAAAGAAAGTATAGGATAAATCCCTGCGCTTAAGGTTGAATAATTTATTTTTTTTTTACAAAATAGGACCATTGAAACGAGTATATTTCCTTCTTGAAAATTCTGAAAGCTTAAACTGATGAGAGAGATTGATTTAGTTTAGATTATTTTGGTAAATGGGTCGTGTAGGTTTGTAGTCTAGCTCCAAGTTTTATCTTTTAAAAAAAATAAATGTAATAATAGGCCATGTTCTCAGTCAAAACAACCGACTTACTTCTTGCTCTTGGGTAAAATAGAGCTTATTACAGATGTTGTATTTCTACTTGTCCGTTGTTTGTAAGTCAGAGGCAGGGAGTTGTACTTCTTCGTGCATATATAGCCTGTGTTTTCTCTAGGAGCATTTTCTGAACTGCTTTTAAAGAGGTATCAGGGGGTACAATGAGGGGTTCAGCTTTAGCCTCGACTTCCCCAGGAGCAGGACTGGGCCCTCCCGTTGTACGGCCGATACTCGGTTTGATGTCTCAGCCTGCAGCACGCTGCCTGTGAAAGGAGAAGACCTTCCTGCCCAGGCTGCTGATTCAGGGAATAGCAGCTTGGTAACCTGCTCGCAGCGTTCTGCTGATCTAGTGCTGCAGTAATTAAACACAAAGGGTTTGGGATAGCAAACACATGGACTGAAATCTTCCCTGGGTGTCAAATGCAATCTGGCTTGCATCAGTCGCTCCGGGCTCTTTCAGTCATGTGATGTCATAACCCTGCTGACATGATGTGGTGTGACAGCCAACTCGACTGAGGCTCACGTTAGAGATGGAACTTTGGAGGGGGAGGTAGATGGATCCCTCTCCCCTCCCCCAGATGAACTGTGCACGGAAAAGTTTTGGCCAACTCTTTCTGTTGAAAGCTCCGTGGGATCTTAGCCCTGGAAGCTGATGTTCTGATACACTGCCAGGGCAACATTGCTCACTAAAATGTATTTTTGACATATATTAATCTAAAAAAGCAGGACTTCTGGAAGAGATACGTGGGATGGAGGATAACGCTTTTTTGCACGAACATGCATCAAAAGTGTGTTGCTGGGAGGGGTGCCTTTGCCTAGGAACTTGCCATTTTGTGCAGTGCCTGAGACCCAACAAGCTGAAAGCTTGACTGCTGCTTTGAAAAGATGTTGGAGGGTTCAGAACAAGCAGCAGCAGCAGTGTCACGTTGCTCAGGGACCTGCCTTTCACACACGCTTTGTTGTCAATACCTGTGCAAGCACAGTAAAATGATGCTTAGAAATTAGGAATCGTAGAAAAACGTAGGTGGGGAGGAGCTGCTGGAGGTCAGCTCATCTCAGCTCCTGTCAGGACAGCCTTAGCATGGTTTGAGTGCTAGGCTACAGCTACAAGGATGTCGTATCGTTCCTCCTATGAGCACACAGGCTGTGTCACCTGGATAAAATTCTTGATTTTCCTGCACCTCTCTCGTGCCACTGAAAAACCAATAACGCTTCATTCCTGGTTTTGTACTCTCCATTAAGCTCCAAGCCTGTGAAATTGGGAATTGTCTCTTAATGTGCTTAGACAGTAGCCAGGGGATCCTCAGGTGTGACTCTGATCTGAAACGACAGCAAGAAAGAGACCACAAGACAAAAAGCTGTGCAAGTATTTCTGAGATGATCTGAAAATACCCTGACTTGTTAGCAGGGTAAAAGTCAAATGCCTTAACTGCAAGCCTTCTAATTGAGCTGCGTTGTCCCAGTGACATACATCTGTTGTTTGTTGGGGGTTTTTGTGTTTGTTTGTTTTTTAATATAGCAGATCTATAAAGTTTCATCTCCTTGGTGATTATTAGGAGTCTTAATCTTTACTTTTCTGTTCAGTTTTCTATGGAAAATTGGTCGGAAGCTGGTGTTCAGGAAGGGAAAAGATGCAGGCAGCTTCAGGTTGTTACAAATACAATGGTATGGAGCTGGTTTTGCTTTATATAGGGAACTGCTAATTGGATGTTAGAGGCTGCTAACTTTATAGTCTTGTAAAACTGCAATGACTGAAGCTGACACTGGTGTAAAGTCTCTAGGGAGGAAAGGAAGTTTTCACGTCGCTCTACAGAAAAGGTTAAGGACCAAACCTAAGGAACAGTTCTTTGGGTGTTTGTGCCTCAGCAATTCTCTGTTCTGTCATTTCCACAAGATTTCAGGCAGCCTCGTGGTGTTTGTAGAACGGCTGTAAGTGCTCGTGCTGAAACCAGCGGCACGAACTTTGAAGTGGTGTAGATTTAATTTGCGTAGGGCCAGACCCGCAGCTCCCTTCCCATTCCCTCCGTCCCTTCCGGTGAGCCAGTGAGATGCAAGAGGTTCCCTGCGAGCTTGTGCCAGCAGAACCCAGGCAGCTGCAGGAGCCACTGTTTGCACAGCACTGGATCAGCTGCCGCAGAAAAAACTCTCTCTGTGTTTTTACCTGTAGCACCCATTTTGCTCGTTGCTTGAAGCCCACTGAACCATCATTCCCAGGAGAGGGCACGGTGGAAGTTCCACTGTGAAACCCTGTTCCCCATCCTGCCTGGGTTCAGCTAACAACAGAAAATAGTGTCAATATGTTCTAGCCAGAGAGGTGTAAAGGGATGGTTGGTTTAAATACCACTCATAGGTTGTACCCTGTTCACCTCCAGGCTGAACAAGCCCAGGGCCCTCAGCTGCTCCTCACCACCCTTGTGCTCCAGCCCCTTCCCCAGCTCCGTTGCCCTTCTCTGGCCACGCTCCAGCCCCTCAATGTCATTCTGGGAGTGAGGGCCCCATGACTCTAAGGAAGGGTCTTTCCAGCCCCTCACATCTGCCTGGCACAAGAATGCTGGCCAGATGTGCATGCAGGAGCCAGTGGTGGTCTCATCTCACTGCCCACTGCATTCAGCTCCAAGTGGCATGAGGGAGGAAGATCATCACCTAGCTGATGCAGACTCCCTTCTTCCTAGCAAAATTCTCTCTGGCAGGGGAGGGAGGGATGAGGTTTCTGAGCCAAGCTGGAGGTGACACTGCGATTTTTTCCTCCCCCCTGCTGTGTGGTTATCCAGGTTCTGCAGGGATTCAAACAGGACTATGAATTAGGCTCTGCATAACTCAGATTAACAGAGACAGTCTGCCTGCAGCAGAAGGTGCAGACGCTGCCTTGGCTAGCTCTGCAGGGGTCAAGCAGTCTTGGTCATGCAGAGTTCTCTGAGTCTCCCGAGCTCTGGAATAGCTGAAGGAGATTTTCTTTCCATCAGTTAAGCAAGGCAACGATAATCTTCTCATCAGTTACGCGGCCCTCAGACCTCCTTCCCCATCCCTCAAAGCCTCACCGTGGTCCTCCTGCTTCAGAAGTGCCACTGCCTGGATGGGTGCCAGATGTCTTGGAAGAAGTAGGGGGTAAAGCGCAGTAAATTACACGGGTATTATTCTTAGCCATTGAAGGAAATGAGTGATTAAGTGTACATGGGACTCACGAGTGTCCAACATATTATCAGTGCTGGTATTTAAACTATGTACAGTGTATCAGAGGGAAGTATTTCCTTCTATCTCTGTCTGCCTTTCTTCTTGACTTTGATACAGAGATAAGGCCTGGGCTGCAATGATTCACTGTTGGGGGAGATAGGAAGATTGATTAGGCCTGTTACTGAGTGAATAGGTCAGATACTTGCAGTCTGAAGCTCAACTTCAGATTTGATAGCTCTCAGGAGATGCTTTTGTGTTCCCGCCCCCCAAATAGCTTTTATATCTGCAAAAAGATAAACACGTTTAACTCCTTAAGAAAAATGTATTTGCAAAATCAAGACAGGCAAAGTATAACAGTGACTGTGCTGACAGTTTAGCTACAAATCTTTATAGCTTTTGTAATTATGTTTAGTCTACTTTGGAATGTCAGCGAAGTTACCAAGGTGCTGAGCATCTTCCGCAGATCTCCTCTTACTTGTGGAATAGAATATTTCCTCTGTATTCTTGTTTAATTCAAACATTAAACAGAGAGAACAATGTGCTTAAATAATACAAAGATGTTTGCAGTTGCATTTTGAAGGTTGTTTCTTAAAGGGCTGTTCACTTTTGAAAGCGTTGGGGCTGAACTGTCACACGCTGCTCTGAAAACCCTGAGGGGATGGCCAGGAGGGCACGAGAACCTTCTGCTCTGGAGCTCCTTGTCCTCCCAGGGTGACGTCTTGCAGGAGTTCACCCCGACACACAAAGTTAGACCCTTGGCAGGCTTCACACCCACATAATCATGACACCTTTGACCTCTGCGTCGCTGGAGAGGACAAGGCCAATGGTGGCACCTTCATTGGCGGTGGCACAGAACTGGATTTCCCTGCCCTCTTCCAAACAAACCCCGCTCATTGGCAGGGACTGGTAGCAATGAGAAATGGGTGTCTTGTCGTGGGCTTTGGCAAAAGGCGTTTGTGTCTTTCCTTTCTGGATGTGCCGGCCTGTCTCAGCTTATTGGAGCTCTGTCATCTGTGGAGTTCTTACAGGAAATGCTGCACCTACCATGGCAGCGTGGTGTCTTTATTGGCACAGGATAGTTATTTTGGTGTGTAACAGGGCAGTTAACCAATTTTCTGTATGTCCCTGTGCAGGAGCATTTAATTGGCACCTACTCTGAAAATATTTTCTTAGTTGTCTTGCAGGGACAGATTTACTGGGGAGGGTCAGAGGTTCCTCAAGACACAGCCTGTGGTGCCAACGTGTCTTGCAGGAATAGTTGTCCTGGTGCTGCTGCTGTGAGTAGATCTCAGAGTTCACTTCTGAAACATTGAAAGTGCTATCAGAATTGACAAGGTCCTTTACTTCGATTTTTAAATGGATAATTTTTAGCAACTGAATGGCAACACCTCTCCCCAGCAACCCGTATTGATGGTACTCTGGGAGGCCCTGAGCTGGATTCAGGAACCACGTTGCTGTCATACCAGTACAAGTAGAAGTTTGATGATGAGGATACAAGGAAATCTTTTGGGAGGTAGCAAATAGTCTGCAAGCTAACAATGTTTGCAATCCACAGCTTTAAATGTACATATTGAGCGATGGGAAATGTCTTCTGCGGAGCAGCAGGGCTGGTGAAGTCATTTTCCTCATTACCAGTGAGAATAATGAGGAATAATGAGAATAATTTACTGGTGTGCTGCTTATTATGATATTGCAGAATACAAGGGAGAGTCCTCTGCTATCACTAAAAGGGAGCAGGTGATGTCAGAACGTTTCTGTGTAAATGGAGCCGGGTTTACATGGCATAGACGGCGATAATTACAGTACTTGGAAGCGGTTACAGTTTTGTTAACTCTGAAGGCTACTGTGGTAACGACTGAGTTCCCTTTGTAATACCTGCTTTGGCAGTTCTGGGAATGCCTTCGTAGCTTGCTTTGGCAGACTTTGGTCTGCTGTGGTTTTGTTTGCTTTCTGTCTCATGTGCCTATTTATTTCTCAGAGATGCGTAGTTGTTTATCTTGATCATCGGGGAGTATCAAACCTGTTGACATATAAATAAAGGAAGCTGTTATTTGTAGAGCTTTTGTGGTCGGTGATCTACAAATTATTATGAAGTTCCTATCTTTGCCGTTGTGTTGCGGTGCCACGTTCCTCACCGCTTTTGTGAGCTGGATTTATGTGATCTTAGTGTGTCAGACGGATATAAATAAATAGAAGTAGTAGTGGATAGTAATCACATGATGCAAACAAAATAAAAAGCGTTTTAATTTAAGCATCTAACCCAATGCTATTGGAGCTGTCCTCGCCAAAAAAGTGTCACCTGTGGCTATGGCATCTGTGACTATGCCTGTCCTGCAGCGTAGCGGTTGTTGGTTGGGTGGCTTCCTGAACCCCAACTAGCCAGGACCCTTCTTAGTGTTTGCAGTACCTAAGAGCCTGCGGCTCTACCTGCCTTCTGCGGGGAGCTGCTTGCAAGGGGGACAATTCTGACAGAGTTTACCAGCCGTTGGTTTTGGTGTGCTACAGCAGGCTTGGGAAACATGGCAGTGGGTGAGAAATGCCTCGAGCTGCTGCTGTTACTATTAGCTGTTCGAGGGTAAGAGCCTAGCCGCTGAATCGCTCTGCCAATGCCAGGTTCTGTAACCGGCTTCTCAGCTTTTCCCTTTCATCCGTTGTCTTTACCTCGGGGAGATGACTCACGGAGGTAAATGGCAGTGATGTGAATCGGGTTTGTGGGACGGGACCTCCTGGTTGCCTTGCTGTTGGATTGCACTTTCCTTTCACCCAGCAGCGTTCAGTATAACGTTGTTGCAACATGTTAAATTGCTTTCCGTGTAATCAACCTTCGCATCGTGCTTGGGGTTGATCATTGCCATATTTGTGAAAGGAAGGCTGGAGACGTTTTCTTGGCACGTTCCAAACTCTGTTACCCAACCCGTAATGCGGTCCCACACTGGGAGGGCTCCAGGGCTCCCGGCGTGGAGATGCTGTCCTGCGTGAGACGGGGCTCGGCAGCGATGTAAAGGCTTTGAAAACAACCTCGTGCAGTAATTTAACTCCACTGAACGAGATTCAGACAGTTTTGCTTCTAAGATCCTTCAGGTTACATTCTAATTATTTCAAATGACACGGAGGAGATAACACTAAGTGGCTGTAGTTTACTTTTGCTGTTAAGCTCTGCATTTAACGAGGGCTCGTAGGTGTACATCTGTTTTCCTTGACACTCGGCACAGCCAAAAATCCACAGTCTTGATAAAGACGGGGTGGCTGAGGTGGCTGTTAACTCGAGACGTTTCCCTGTTTGCTTTTCATACCCGCCGAGCAGATTCTGCAAAGGGAGAGCTCCAGCTGGCTTGTGAAGTTCAAGCTGTAAAAGAAAAGGCTCTGGAGCGACTGCACAAGGTTGCTGTACTCACCCTGTAAACCTCAAGTCTCATTTGTCAGCTACGACTTTGAAACGCAGTATTAAAATGGAAAGAGATTTCGAGGTAAATTTCTAGCTTTCTTCCTTTTTTTTTTTTTTTCTTTTTTTTTGGTAAGACAACTATTTCAAATATTCCACCGAGCTGAACAGACACTTTTCAAATCTCTACATGCCCTGAGTCCCACCAATACGTATTTATGAACTCTCACGTCGATTTAAACAATGAAACCAGTCATTCTGCCAGCAGCGTCTCAAATACCATTGTTCCCAGCCATGGCATTACTTTTGTAGGTCGCTATCGTGTTTCAAAGTTATTAAATGTTATTCAGCCTTCCTCTTACCTCCCCCCTTGAAATTCCCTCGGCAAGCCCGTGCCACTCCGCAGCCCCACTTGATGAGACTCTGTTGAGAAACGTGGAGGTGAATGATCTTTTTGTGCTCTTGTCCGCGGCGCTGGGGCGTTGGAGAAGCGGGGAGCGAAGGCTCCCATTGCCCGTCGGGGTGGTGGGGTTAACTCTGAGTTCTGAGGTTATAACGACATGACTTCAGCTCGTCCTTTCGTCTTCGCTTCTCGACGGAACGTTGCGATGGAATCTCTTCTCTGCCAGGGTGAGAGAGCGGTGCTCTAGGAAAACTTACTCTGGCAGCTTGAACTTCAGGCACTTAGGTGTGAGAGTTTTGGACTCCAACCAGTTTAGATTTTTGGTTTGTTTCTTCTTTTCTCCTGAAATTAAATAGCAAAGGACCAGGGCGTTAAAATGAAGCCTTCTGGTAAGGTTTCAGGCCGTGATCTGGGAGTTGTATTAGCAGGTTGGTGATGAGCACAGGGATCTGTCACACAGCAGGGCACAAAAATTCCCAAGCTGATTTACAGAGGAGGGAAGGAAAAGGAGTTTATATTGTAGGCTTTCTAATGCCTTTAGAAATGGCCAAAAGTGATACATATGCACTACATATAAAGTATCCTTAAACAGGCTGCAGAAAACATCTTTTCCTCTTTGCCCTTAAAATCACGTACGAGACTTATTTGTCTGGAAGCCCTGAGAAACTCGTTTGAATGGTGAAAGTAAAAAACCAAATAAAATAAAAAAAAATCAACACCTATCATTGAGCCTGAAGTCCATGCAGTTTGTCTTAAGCAGCCAGGGCTCGGAGAGGGAAGGAACTTATTATCTGAGAGTGCATTTGTGAGTTCTACGATTCAGCCTTTGCTAGTAGTTACCACACAGCATCGTTTTCAGATGCCACGTTCTCTCCTCCCCAGTTTAGAATGGCAAATAACTCTGTGGGAAGTGCCGACTCCCTTGAAGTGGGCGGTGTTGGATAGCGAAGGGCAAAACCAAGAAGAAGAGGAGAACCGTTTTAACGGAGGCCAAGGGAATGATGAAACTGAGACATGGAAAATACAGAGCAAACGTCAGGAATGAAGTCCTCAGTGCAGAATAGTTTAGCCTCGAGGATTAACTGTTAAAGTAAGTGGTGGGAACTCTTGTTGCTTGGGTCAGCTGCAGTAACATGAAATAAGCTTTCCAGAGAGTGCAATAGGGAATAATATTGGGTAGGTAAGAGACAAGAGGAGATGAAAATGTTAATGTGATTTCCCAACACAGAGGGGCAAGTTAAACACTCACTCTGGTCTGTTGAAGGCTCAACGTGATAGAACTTTGTGCATGTTGCCAGGTTAACTGAGCAATTATTGATTAAACATAATAAAAAGTATTCTTCCGGCCAAGCCTGCCCATGTTGCAATTTGGGGGCTTTTTATAAGCTGTTAAATGAGATGCTGACATCCTGTGTCTAGTATCTACAGATAGGCTGATCTGAAAGCCTTGCAGACCCCGAGGGGCTGACCTACGTTGCTGGTACTGTCAGTACAGCAAACTCGTATATCTTTCAAGCTTTTTGACAATTTAAAGGGCAGTCAGCCTTGCCCAAATAGTTAATCTCTCTGCCTGTCTCTCTTTCTCTCTCCTTCCCCCCTCCCCCAAAATTCAAAGAGAAGGAAGAGCGCCAAGGAAAAATTTATTAGAGCACAGCGTGCCCATTTCTTTTTTAAAGTTAAATAAAAAAAGTGTTTGATTTAGTTAAGATATGTTTTTGTTAAAATGGAAAGGGATTTAACCTCTTACTTTCCAACAGTGAAGAGAGAAGAATCTACACAATGCCCACACCAGTGATAGCTGATTTGTTGTTCTTAGGTTAAAAAACACACATTGCCATCTGAAGGCAGAGTGGCTGCAGCTTGAGAATCACCATTCAAAAGCAGATGAGCTCTTTAGCCAGCAAAAAAACAATCATCAAAGATGCTGGGAGTCAAACTGTGGAGAATCCTAAACCCATGTGGTGTGTGGAGGCTGGAGAGCCTCCTGACCTGCAGATCAAAGGCTGATTGAACCCTTTCTCCAGGCTCCTTTGGGAAATCAAAATTCAGCACCTACACCGTAACTCCTCCAAAAGCAACAGTAAGAAAGCGTGACGCATGCTCTGGTCCTCCCCCTTTTTTTGTGGAACAACATGTCCATTGTAGGGAAATGAAAGAAGCATCCATCACTAAGCCTGCATCTAGTTGTTCTTCTGTTTGCTCTGATCAAAGGATTTGATCATTATATATCTGCATCTTTATCATTTCCATGCAAAGGTGGCAGTCAGAGGCACATTTTCCATCATTCCTCTCTTTACTGGTAGACAGGCCAAGCCTACAAGCATCTATTGCATGTAAAAAGTCTATAAATAGCTGAACAGAAGAGTTGTCACGGGAAGGTTTGTGGCTTGCTCCTGATCTGCACTGAAGCCAGCTGACAGACAAGCTCAGAATTGATGTGGCTTGGAAGGAGAGGGAACCTCTGTGAAAACCCAAACCACCCAGCCCCTGCTGCCTTCTGCTCCCGGGGAAGCGGCAGGCGGGAGAGATAAGGACACCAGTGCTATCTGGCAGCATCCCCAAGCTCTTGCTGGGTTGTGCTTGGTGGGAGTCACCAGAGCACTCCCCTCTTCCCTGGCAGTTTCTGGGCAGATTTAACTCTTCCCTGCCCCCGGGAGCTGTGCAGCATGAGCGGTGTGACATAGAACTGAGTGTGAGTGCTTGAACTAGGGGAACCTGGTTTCTGGGGGATTCCTGCCTCGTGGCATTGCCTGCAAGCTCAAAGGGAAAGACCTTTCCACATCTGGAGCGTTTCTAAAGCTCTCTTTGCCGTGTAGACTCAGTGGTTGTAAGGGCTGAGCTCATGGGTCTGCCTCCCCTCTGTCAGGGCACAGAGGAGTTCTTTCCTCTCTCCACCCATTTGTATTAACGCAGAGGAATTTAATTATGAAGTCCTCATGCTGATAGGGGAGTGTACACCCACCTACGAGCCAGCCCCAAAGGGGTTAAATAGGACTCATGTGCTGCAGCGTAGTAAAAATAAATTCTTCAGCCTGTCACTTTGCCTTGCTCCATTTTCTCTGTGTTCTTTCAACTGCCTCTTCTTCCTCTGCCCTATCAAATGCAAGCTGCTTCCCTTCATTTTCAAAGTCCATCCCAGCCTGTTCTGTTCTCTATCATGTTTCCTGGGGCTGAGGGAGGGGAGTCTCTGCCTTTTGCTGGCTCAGCCTTCATCATCTACTCATTAAATTTTCAGACAAATGACTTTGTGTTTTCTTGTACCTCTCCCCTCATGCGTGGAAGGAGCTCCCCATCAGCGGCTGCAAAGCGATTTCATTGTGCTGCTGCAGAAATCCTTCCTTAAAGCTTTGCTGAGAGGCTGACAAAAAAAGCCTTGTTATCAGTGGGGCTGGGACGGTGCTGAGCTGCGGCCGGTCACACTGACCCTACTGTTTCCTGCAGTCTCCAGGTCACAGGCACTTTCTAATTCCTGCTGGCAGAGAATGCAATGAAAATTCAAGCCGCTTATCCCCATCCCCGGTTGGATGAGGTGTGGGAGGCCAGAGCAGTGGTGCTGGAGATAGGTTGTGATGTCCTGAGATACTCAGGGTGGGCAGGGAGGAGAGCAGGAAGGTGGGCACCTTGTTCAGCTGTGTGTCACGGTGCTGCTCGAGGACCTGGTAGTCTGAATAAAGGGGGAGTTTGAATCAAATTCTAAAGGGGTATTCAGTGTCTGGGGCACTTCGTGGGGAAATCACACTGGATGGGTCCAATCCTGAAGTCTCAGTGTGAAGACTAACCATTCATTTTTAGAAAGACATAAAAATGTATTTTAAAATGTTTTAAAAAAAATATTCAGGCCAGTTCATTTGGGCAGGTGCTGTGAACAGCAGGCAAGACAAGGGCTTCTCAAAACCCAACCCAAACTGTCCCTGGGTGTGAAAGGGGTGAATTCTCACCCATCCCTCTGACTTCTTGTTCTCGTTGACTTGACTCCCTCTCTGCAGTGGAGCTGCCTCAACTCCAGCACGTCGGAGCAGTCAGAAGGAAGCAGCTGCAGGGTAGTTTTCACAATCCAGGAAACAAGTTCAGATCGTCTAGATATTTATCAGTCAATGTCAGGATAAATTTATTTGCGAGTTTAACTTAAATTATGATAGATCCGTTCTGTTCCTGTTGTTTCTCTTCCTGTACCGTGTGCTTTTTCTTTCCTGAAGGTATTAAATAGCCACATAAATCCTGGTAATCCTTTATTCATGGGACTTAAGGAAAAAATCCAGGAAGAAAGTTGTCAGGAGAATGGACAGTTATACAGATATTTCCAGAGTGCGTGCTGCCAAAAAGCTAATTGTTTGAGTGTTAGAATCGCTTCTGCCACAGCACGGCATTAGCTAAAGAAGGTGGTTTCTTGCAACAACCTTTGCTAAAACATTTGACTCTTGATTCAGGTCTCACGTCAAACTTTTTCAGACAGAAAAATAAGCATCCTCCTTAGTCAAAGAGAATTGTTTTCCTTTAGGAATTACTTTCTGTCAATTATTGTACCGCTGTTGCAGACAGCCTGAAGATCTCTTTTAGGGTGGGAATGAATGGCCTTGATAATTTTAGTGATTCTTGACTTGTTAAGTTTTGCATGTTGTGCTTGTGTTAATGCTGAGACTCTTCTTTGGCTGTGTAATTACTGGAAATCTGCGAAGCACCCAGAATAATGAGCAGATATGTCAGTGGAATTCCTAAGAATGCCTTGCATCGGTGCGGCCGTTAAACAGACGAAATCTGAACCACAGAAGCATTGAAATGGTTTGGCTTGGAAGGGACCTTAAAGACCATCTCATTCCAACCCCCTGCCATGGGCAGGGACACCTCCCACTAGAGAAGGTTTCTCAGAGCCCCATCCAGCCTGGCCTTGGACGCTTCCAGGGATGGAGCATCCACAACCTCTCTGGCAACCTGTAATTACTGAAATCCCATCATCTGCTTTGTGAGCTCTGTTCCTTGTATTGCCGTGAGTAGGAGCTAGGCAGAACGGGCACATGGCACTCGAATATTGCAGCTTGAGCCACAAAATGGGATTTTTAGTTTCATCTTAGTTCTTTATTACGTTGGCTTTATAATTCTTTCCTAGATTTGTATCCCAACGATCAGTGTATTTAAAATGATGAGTCCTTTATCTCTGTAGTTATGCTGAAGGACCGTAGGAAGCCAGGCGGGACTCCGGTATTACTTTTATTCAAAGAAGCTGCAGATAGTTCCTTCAAAGCCTAACCTGATGTCTGAAGTTGAAGCTAAGATATCCTTTTCTCTCTCTGGTACAGCCTCAGTTAAAATAAACGCTATCAATAAAGTCATAGCTTTAAGCAGTAAAAAGTGTGACAAGCATTCTTCTGATCTCTATTCTCTGCTACTCTCGTTCCTCAAGGATAAGATTTTTTTACTTTGTATGCAGAGGTTTTTTCCCCCTGTAAACCTTCCGTTTTCTAGAATGCCTGTTGCATGTAATTCTTCAGAGCTCATATATGAAATGTGAGGGAAACCATGAATGTAAGCCCAGAAAACAGCTTAATTGAGTAGCTCTGAGCTGTGTAGTGGAGGCAGCCTGGCCGGAGAGATCCTGATTCAAAGCCAGTCAAAGTCCATGGAAAAGCTCCCGTGTCTTCAATGGCTTTTGGATCTTGGCCCACAGTTCTGGCTTCCCACCTTGTTTCCAGCTGCTAAAGTGCATTAAAAGAGGCTAAAAATACATCAAATAGTTTTCTAACATTATTTTTTCCATGTAATCAACTGCCTCAGTTGCCTTTTTGTCTTGTGGGTGGTCCATGACCCTATCTGTTGATACCACAGTTAATGTGGTGAAAAAACTAGGGGACTGTGGAGTGGATACTTTTCCAGTTAGCAAGTATGATTTAGAGATGGAAGAACTGTAGAAGAATAAGTGCATAGTGAGTCTCGGCAGCTGTTACTGGTCTTGTCATGCTTATGCAGATGTCTAAAGGATTGGTGTAGAAAGGAAAGAAAGGAAGAAAGGAAGGAAGGAAGAAAGGAAGGAAGGAAGAAAGGAAGGTTGGTTCATATTCTAAAAAGGTAGTTTTCAATTTTAAGGAGAGAATGCACCTTCGGTATGCAGGGTCTGATGGATTGAACGTGTTGTGTGAGGCTGTGGGGGTGGTCGTGCCTCTGAGCTCTTCAGTGTCCTCTTCTCCAGGTTATTTCTCTTTTTGAGGGACAAAATAGGAGTAGAGAGATAGGGCTTTATTTCTCCCTACCCCAAAAAAAGAAATGTTGAGAGAGACACCAGCATGCAAAGTATGAATTTCAATTCCAACGAATCCATTTCGATCAGGAGAGAATTCCCTGATTTCAGTGGTAAGACTTCAGATTCTCTTTGTTTTTGAGGAAGGTAAGTGCTGGACCTGTCTCTGCACTCCCCAGATCCCGGTGCTCCTGCAGTGTAGCCGGCAGCGCACGCGGCCTTGGGGCAATAGTTCCCTCTGTCACTGTGCTTTGAGCACTGCTCCATCCTTTCCCCTTCACGGGCATCCTTGTTCAGATCATGACTTCTTTCCAGCGGGAATGAATCTTATTCCTTCTTGATGTGCTCTCAGACACACGGTAACTGATGGTAGCATCAGTAGTGATATTTTCTTGAGTATTGTCTCAGGAAATGCTTGACAGATGCCAGCTGTATCGGTTTCCAGCTCACGGGATTTTGGAATCATTTTAGCAGCGTATCGGAACAAACCCCAAGGATTTGGGATAACTCTGAGCTTTGGAAAAAGTTGGATTCTGCTCTGAGCTTGAGCACTGTTGCTTTACTTTCTGGAATAAAAGCCTTGCCTTTGAGCATCTGTGAACTCTGCACAAGTTCAAAAACCAGAACCAGACCCACACTTTGTGGCTTTAGCCCATCTTTCATTCATTAATTTCTAAAGTATTTTACGGCCTTGATTATCTGGCTGCTTCCTGATGCCTTTAACAGCTTCCTCATAGCAAGTGAAGTTAATAAATTTACAATCACTATTCTTAGGGAAGTCTTGAGCAGAGTCACTTTCTGTAAAAAAAAGAAAAGCAAGAAGGAGGGAGGCTTCGTTCTTTGATCTGTGAAACGTCTGGCAGTTGGTAGGGAAACAATACAAATAATAACGGTGACCGATGAAACGTATGGGAAGAAAATTTGGTAAGTGGGCGTGGGGGGAAAATGTATGACCTGGAAGATGCTGGATCAATCGCTGGCAGTCACCGTTTGGCTTAGGAAGGAGTATTCCCGGTGGTATTCCCAGCTCAGGGCCCTCTGTGGCAGCACAACTTGTTAATCATCACACCATCAGACTGGCCAGAATGCAGCTGTATAACTTGGGCTTTTGTGTTGCCGTGGATGCTATCTAAGCATTCCTGGAACAGTAATTTCCTTTTTGACCTCCATGGAAACAGTCATAAAACAATTCTTAAAATGTCAGGAGAAACTGCATCTAATGGCGGTGCTTTAGCCAAAGAAAACATAGTTCAGTTTTGAAGCATTCCCACCAAAACACTGAAATCTTAAAGCTACTAATAGGCTGTGCATCAGTTCCTGAGCACTCTACCATGACATTTAATAAAATGTAATTCATATACCAGCTTTACCGAAATCACAGTATTCACCAAGGCACACTAAAAACTTTCCAGAAGAGATCAGACAAAGAGAGAAGGACACTCGTGACAGCTGAGCTGGAGACATAGAAGGACCAACTGCCTTGTATCATAGAATCACAGACTGCTTTGGGTGGGAAGGGCCCTTGCAAGGTTATCTGGTCCAACCCCCCTGCAGGGAGCAGGGCCATCTGCACCTAGAGCAGGGTGCTCAGAGCCCCGGCCAACCTCCC
>WTSP01012395.1:23223-36803 GCA_025331215.1 Actenoides lindsayi | reverse complement strand
AGGTCCCTGTCTCTGCTGTGCTGAGGACCCAGCACTGCAGGGGGGTGTCCCCAGCACAGGGCAGAGTGGCAGGATCCCCCCACCCCCCTCAATCTGCTGCCCACAGTGCTTTGGATGCATCCCAGGGCTTCTGGGCTTGTATGCTCTGTAATAGTGCAGCATGATAACTGGTAAATATTTAAAATCATGTCACACTCCTTTAAATATTTGTCTGCAAGTGAAAGGACAGCTGGTGCTATTGAGAGATGTACCACAGAGCAGAAGAATGTGGCATTTCAGAGCATCAAGGTATACAGCACTGGTGGGTGTCTGTGTGTTTGCATTCTTACGATTATTTGAATTTTTTCTGACGCTGCTCTTTGGCAGCAGGGAAGAGGAGAAGATTCCTCTTGTGCTTTTAGGGATAAGTTGCCTCCTGAACCTCAGGCCTCTCGTGCTGTAGTGAATTTAAGGAGGGAAGGGCAGGACAACCAAATGTGCCAGGTGAGGAGTTGCAGCTCATTTTGTATCTCACCCAGATCAGTCATCGCAGTCAGCGCTCGCTGGCCGAGAAGCCTTCATCTGTTGTTGCCTTGTGTCAGATCAGATCCAGTTCAGAGTTCTGTGTTTCCTTTGGAGAAGGGTTTCCATGTTTAATCTAATGAGGTATCTGTGCCAGGAGCAGAGTCATCTCTGGCCTTGTGCTGGGTGGTTTGACAGGGAAGAGCTGGCACAGTAATCATAGAGTTGTAGAATGGTTTGGGTTGGAAGGGACCTTAAAGATCATGTAGTTCCAACCCCCTGCCATGGGCAGGGACACCTCCCACTAGAGCAGGTTGCTCAGAGCCCCATCCAACCTGGCCTTGGACACTTCCAGGGATGGAGCATCCACAACCTCTCTGGGCAGCCTGTTCCAGTGTCTCATCACCCTCACAGTGAAGATTTTCATCCCAGTATCTAACATAAATCTCCTCTCTTTCAGTTTAAAACCATTACCCCTCATCCTATCGCTACACTCCCCGATAGAGAGTCCCTCCCCATCTTTGTTGTAGGTCCCCTGTAAGGACTGGAGGGCTGGACACCGCCCTGTGCTGGGAGATGCTGAGCTTCCTCTGCTTCCCTTGAAGCTGGCATGTTGGGCTGTTAGTGCACTTGCAGGTCTGGAGATGTTGGCTCACTTTATCCCGTTTCCGAGCCAGCGACCCCACGGCGAGCGGCCGGCTGCCCTTCCTCCGCTGCCACGCTGACGGACGTCAGCAGTCTGCTAGGGCAGACTTCAAAAGCTTCCGAGAAGGAGTTCATGCCAGTACACAAAGTTCAACTGCTTATGGGAGGCCTATCCAAGCGTATCAAATGCTTCGGGGCTGGAATTTGGACTGCGAATCTTTCAGGATTAGAGTCTCTTTCGTCTGCTGGAGGACAGTAATTCCTGTTTCTAGCGAGGCTCGAATACCATGAGATCCGGCGCCTTTGACATTTTCTCAGATTTGAGTTTCCATCCCAAAGATTATTGCTTGAAATCAAGTTGTGCTGATAGATAGGGGAAAGAAGAGAGCACTTAACCGAATTTCTTGAGCGTTGGGTATGGCTGGGGCGTGTTTCGAGGTTTTGATGAAAGCCCGAGTCAGCTCTTTATTAAACCCGGCTCAGGCATCGCCGGTTCGTGAGTGGCTGTCATGAGGGTTCCTGCTCATACCCCAGGTTTCTTTAATTCACCAGCGTTTCAGCATGCCTTCATCTTTTCACCCTGGAATATTTTATTTTAATACACTGTTTTAATATAACCCAAGTGTGGAAAGCTTACGAAAAAATTCTACACGGAACCCTTTCTACAATCTTTAAACTCCACTTTAAACCCTTCCAAATTTCTTGAAATATTTCTCCCTCCTTAAGCCCTTCCACAATTTGGAACATACCGCAGTTTTGAAAGGTGCTGCCGACTCCTTTTGTTGTTATACTTTTATTTTGCCAGTATTTTTTAATTGGAACTGAGCTAAACTGGTTCTCTGTAACTGATAACGGGCATCGTGTAACCGCTGTGGGTGTCAGCGCGCACCCTTAAGACAATTTAAAAACTCTATTTCTAATCCTCTTATCTCTTCTGTGAGTTGTCAGGGTTTTTTCTGGGGAGAGTGATTTAATTATGAATGAATTCTTTCCATTTGGATTTGTTTATTTTTAAGAAAGGTAAGTTATCTTGCTCTCCATGAGAGAAAGCAATTAAAATATTTCTAATTACAAATTTCAGCGTGGTGCAATTCTAGGTACTTTACTGGCTGCGGTAGCTGAAATATAACTGATGGGATCACATCAGAAAATTGATGAGCATGTGAATTTGAACATCATTATGAAGCGATAGGAAAGGGAAAAGTAACAGAAACTGGCAGGAATAGTGAAATAAATGAGTTTCTGAGTGATCTGCCCTCGTTTTGTCCTGCTCTGGCAGGGGGGTTGGACTGTATGGCCTTGAAAGGTCCCTTCCCACCCAAACCAGTCTGTGATTCTGTGAAATGGAGATAGGTAATCAGTGCATCCTTCCTCTTTAGTTATCATTTAATTTCTGGTATTTATAGTGGTATTTGCTGGTTGGACAAGTCACTTGCTTGGTGTAGTCAGGCCAATTCTGCAGAAACCTACCTGGAAAAAAAAGTGCAGAATGCCTTTTATGTGCTTCTTGCTTCTTTGTGTCTGAGAACGAGAGCTTTAGAGACCCATTCAAAACCAGAGCGATAAACCCCAACTTGGGGCTGGAAGTGCAAATATCAGAACTCACCCTGAGAGGGTGAGAGCTGGGGGGTAGGATTTTGCTGTCTGAAGGGGGGGGAAGTATGGCAGAGGAGCTGTGGAGACTTTACTGACTGGTGATGCTGTGGAGGTGCTCAGGAAGTTGGGAAGCGAGGCCAAAGCAAGGAGAGTCTGCATCTGGCAAGTTTTCTTCTACTCCTGTGACTGTCAGCTCATGAAAGCAGGAAAAAAGTCCCTTTATAACATGGACCATGAACCCCTCATACAGTGATGTCTTTAAGGACATACTTAAGTCTTTTTAAAGTTACTCATGCACTTAAGCACTCTGCTGAACCGGGCCCTGAAATGCATTCAGGAAAAATGGATTTGAGGCTTTTTTGTTCCAGTTTTACCATGCACTTGGCACGTTAAGCGTGTGTCACGCGCGACTCTGAGTAATTAACATTCCTGCTAAGATTCCTTTAAAAGTTCAGCAATATGGGACTCTCTTCAAAGAACTGGCTTTCAACCTTTGACCCTTCTGAGTATGTCGAAGGAGCTACAAGAATGGGTACGTTTAAACTGTTCTGAGTGGCTCCTGTCGTAGTAAGATGCATTAGATTGGTCTGAGTGGCTCAGAGAGTCTGCCTTTGGGGGGGAGAGAGCATAAAGAGGGACTTTGGTAACTCACAAAAGGCCCCAGGTAGGTTCTTTGTGGTGCCTTCCTGCTGGAGGAGGGATAGGAGAAATCTTCTCACCCTCACAGTAGATCTTCCTCTTCGTCTGCACTTCAAGGAATCCGTAAGGTGAGGCCACAGCTGCTGTTCTTCTGCAAAACCATTCACACCTCCAGAAAAACTTACCCTAAATGACATTATAGGCAGAAGGGCATTTCTCTGCAGCTTGAAGCATTTTAAATGGCTATCAGCGGCCTCACAGCCGTCAAGATGAGTTACGAGCTACGGACGTGCAGGAGCGGGGACGTTTTGCAGCAGAGCCGAGCAGCTTTGAGGCAGGAGGATTGTCCTTCGTCTGAAAAATAAGAACCAGCTTCTACCAGCACGTCCAGTCTCACACACTTTTCCCAAGGAGTGGTGCTGGAAGGGACAGTTACGTGATACCTGGTGGACTCGAACACTTGAAGAGCAGCGGGGTGAAATTTTACTGTATTTGGATAATCCTCTAGCACCGAGGCAATCCAATATTTTGTTTCAGATGGCTGATTTTTTTTTCCCCTTTCCCATGCGAGCGAGTTGGTGCTTTCTTAAATATTGACATTAATCTCCTCAGTTGGAAGCAAACCAAGCTTCTGTATTTCTTATCCTCCCAAATCGTCTGTACTTCAGATCTGTTTACCAAACGGACTGTATTGCATTCCCATAAATCCTGTAATTCGAGTTTGCTGTGATATTAATTTATTAGCGCACATGCATTTTCAACATCAATTACCCTCTATCTCAACAGACATAATTCTCTCTTCAAAGGAGGTAGAAAGCTGTGCAGCTCTTGGGTTTCCACATCCCCTCCCCTCCCTCCGCCCCGCTGCAGAGCGGCCGAGCTCAGCCGGGCTTCGAGGCACTGGGAACCTTCATCTGTAGAGCAGCAAACAGAAGAACCAGTATCACTGCTGCAGTCTTCGTTTGGGTTTCCTGATATTTTGCTTAAATGTTGGGCTTATACCAAAGGTACTTTTCCCTGAAAGCAAACCCACCGTGTTTGTGTTTGTAGGAAGGAGCTTGAGCTTCTGATGGGAGGGCAAGCTTCCGACTCGGAGGGCTGTCAAAATGTAATTTGAAATCAGTTTTGAGATGTTAGGGGGAAGGAAGAACAGCAAGTTGTCATTTTTTTAACTGAACAGCTGGAATAGATTTCTACAGATGTACCCATCTTCATTTCTACCCAGAGCTTCCCACTACACCAAACGTTGCCTGTTAAGGGAAAATGATGCCAAGTGTTTGTTTCTTACGGTGAAAAATGGCAAAAGACAACTATTTGAAAAAGACGTTTGTTCCAGATCTACTGTCTGTGTCCTCATAGTGCAGTAGTTTGGGGGGGGGGAAGGTAATGGAAAGGAAAAACTGCTTTAGTGAAAGAGTCACGTGCCTTCATTTTCTTCCGTACATTGGGCTGGAGTGTAAGTGGTGCCTTGTAAATGAAAAATAACTTCTCTTTTAGATCACCTCTTTCAAACTGTTCCAGTTTAAGAAACGCTTGTCAAGCCCCGTCACTGATGCAGAGGGAAGACATGAGAAGCACGTGGGACTTTTGGTCCAGAGTTTTACACCATTTTACCTGCATCCAGCTCGTAGGTAGGCTGGTGTTCCTCAGAAGTCTGGCAGAATGGGTTTGATTTTGTTTCTATAGGCATCCAGAAATACAAACTCTGCTTTCCCTTCATCGCCCGTTAGATCGTTTAATGAATCTGCATGGGAAAAGGGGGAGCATTTCTTTGGTACTTTTTGCCAAAAATATAGTATTTGCCTCTGGTTTTTTCTCACTCAAGATTTCAGAAGTTTTCACTACTTGACAGTGAAATGAGAGTGTCCATTTTTTAGTGAATCATTGCAATCCAAATCGCTTCCTCCCGTGGTGAGACTTGCTGTGAGAGGATTCTAGAGGCAGAAAATCCCTAATATTTGTCTCACTTCCTTTTTCCCCCCCCCCATTGCCCACTCAGCCTGGCCACGGCACCTCTGGATCCCAAGAATTAATGAAAGGTTGTCACCACTTTGAGATTTCTTCCTGTGCAAACTGCCACAGGAATTCCAGCTTCCCTTATATTCTATTTTTTTTTCCTAATTTCCCCCCTATTTCTATATTTTTAATCTAAATTCCCTCCCTCCTCCTTTTTTAAAATTATTTTTTTTACAATAGTTATTCTTTAGTAGGTTATTAATCCAAATGGAAAGGGAGTGGGTTTTTTTTTTCAAGCCCCTTTCCACTGGGATACCTTTGCACTAAACTGCAGCACAGATGTTAAGCACATTTAACTGTACAGCCAGCGTGCGCATACTTCTAACATAACTTGTCTTGAAAATATTTATTCAAGCCAAGACAACAGAAAATTAGAGTAATTTGATTGCTTGGGCTTAAGGAATAGATTACTACTGTTCCAGATGTAAGAAACAACAGAGCACTTAGTCTCTCTAGGCTGAAAAAAAAAAAGGTCTCTGGCTCCTCACACCAACCATATTTGCTATTATGTTCCTAGTAAATCTTTGAGAAGTTGAATACCTTTAAAGAGTCTCAGTTTGAAACTTTAGCCAACTAGCATTACCTGAATTTCACCCCAAAATAAGCTCGTTTTGAAGGGTTCCAAAATACCCAGTGCTCCAAGGGTGCAGTATTACAAAGCAAAGTTATAAATTGTCTGTGCTGTGAAATAAGGGTGCCAAGATATCTCCATCACGGCCTCGGTGCTCGGGCTGCGCAGGGCTTTCAGCAGGCAGTGCTGATTAAGTTTAAAGATCAGGCAGTTGGCACAAAAGATGTGTGATCTGGGCTGCAGGTTGCTTTGTGGTTTAGGTTTTTTTTTCCCCCTTCTCGTCTTCAACTAAATCTTCTTTGTTTAGATTTGCAATTATCACTCAACCTTTTGGACCTGGTTTTACTGGGTTTTTTTTTTTTTACCCTTCTCTTTAGATGACTTAAAATCACCGTTTTTATGCTTATTCTTTGTATCTCTCACTATGTTTCTGGATGTGTAGAAAGATGCAATAGGAAAACAAGAGAAAAAATGCTAGCTGGGGTTTAAAATACTTATTTCTAAGCTCCTGTGAGCTAATCATAGGTGAGACGATGGCCCAAGCGGGGCAAAGGCGAACGGGCCAACGCTTTGCGTCTCCTTGTTTTTCCACTCGTGCCTGTAAGCTGTCTTCATACCTTCTGCTTTGATGTTTTATATCTAGATGTCTTTTTGACTTGTTAACCTAAACGTGGTGTCCACAGATGTGAAGGTTTTTTTGTGTAAGGAGTGCTTGTGCAGGAGTAGGAAGCAGGCTCCCAGCTCCTGAAGCACGAATAGAATCAAATGGAGCTGGGCAGATACTCTTGCTGAAATCACCATTTCACTGTGGGTCTCATCTCCATTTTCTCCCAGGTACCATTTTCAATTGGTCTCTTATTTCTGGTGATATCTACCATTTTTTTTTGACTCCATCAAAGCCAGAGAGTCAATGATTAGTAGCAAGAATACCAAGGTGCAGAGGTCGCATACTGTTAAAGAAAGGATCGTTCTCAAGCTGTCTCTGCTGGTTCCCTCTAAAGAGTGTGCTGATCTCTTCTCTACAGGCTATTCTGTTTATTTGAAAGATTATTTTTCAAAGATTAGCTTTCTCTTTTTTTTTTTCCCCACCCCTGACCTTTTTCAACAAAAAATGACCCATGTCTGAGGTTTTTCACAAACTGCACCGTGCAACTTAATGCATGCTTTGTTCCAGATCTTCCCTCTCTGTCCCACCAGCTGCCTCTGCCCCAGCAGTACGTGGAGAAGAAGCTATAAAACCCTCAGTTTAGTATCTGGTTTTACTTGAGGACCTTATTATTTTAGGGTGAAGATGAGCACAAGGTAATAGTGTTCATAATTGCTCTTGTACAACAGCCCTGTGTTTGAAATGGCTTCTATAAACCCATCCTTCTTTCCTCTTTTCTGCACGGTGAAGAACACCGTATTTTCATTTTGCTTTCTGCAGTAATGCCATATATTTTTCCTGTCAGATCGGAGTCATTCAGCGGTGAAGTAAAGCACCATTTCTGCTCCCTTTTGGATCAAACCCCTGTTCCTCCGTTAGCCTGGCTGTATCTGTGGATATCCTTATGGTCTGACCGCTGTACACCTTAAAACCAGTCTTTAGCCATCAGTGCTTGCGAAGAACAACACTTTGAACCGCGGCTCCCTAAAACTGAGGCAGTGAAAGCAGAAGATTTAAGTGGATTAATGTTTCTGGGCCGCTAATCAAGTATTGTGGAGCTCTAAATAGCACCGTGTATACACTAGCTGCTGGAAGTCTGGTTTAGTTTTCTAAAGGGAGATTTCCTTCATTCCTGTCCTTCCACGTTCACCTTTTGAAGAATACAAATGTTTGCGTATAAAAGGTCATTAGGGGCTGACTTACTGCTTAAATACCAGCACCTTGTGTCATTTTTCACATAATAGCCAGGATGGAGCACAGCTCCCTTTAAAAGGCAACTTGAACCCTACTGCTAAATGTTAACTGACAGCCCAGTAAAAACAAAAAAAAAGTCTTCATTTTTCTCATTTGTCTGCTTTCTAACCGGCCAGAAACTACGCAGCGTGCTCTTATTAGATCCCCAAGCATGCGACGCGGAGAAATCCCTGGATTCTAAAACCGCTGAGTACACACAAATGGTGCCACGGTGTCCTCGCCCCGTGCCAAAGCAAATCTCGGAGTTCCGTAATTCTTCTCTCCGGTATTTGAGTCGGGGAGAAGGGTCGGCGTGCCGGGGTCGCTGGCCGGGGCGCGCGATCGGCAGGCTCCCGCGGTTCGGCGCGGTGCCGGCGGCCAGCGCCGCGGCGTCGGGATTCGCCCAGCCCTCCGGAGAGGGCTCGGCCACCCCGGCTTGTGCTCGCCGTCCCGGGAGAGCCCCGGCCCCGTGCCCGCTGGGGATTGCCAGGGACGTGGTTCTGTGTGAAATAGCAGTTGAGTCTTCTAGGTCGGTTAGAGCTTTCGGGCTAGAGACTGGCGCGTTCATGTGCTGAGCCCGGGGGGGGTTTTTTCGTGTGACAGAAAGCTCCAAACCAACAGTCTGTAAGTCAAGGGGCTGCGAGCCCACACTACAAGACCACGTTAAGCATCCCAGTTCAACCGGTCTTGACCTTATTTATGTCTGCAGTCTGCCAAAGTGCCGGCTATTTAGGTTCAATAAACTTCAGTAAGGTGACTCTGGTGGCTGCGGAGCAGGGGTTTGCCCTCTCCTGAATTATGGTGTACCTACCATGTGCAAATAAACATTAAATCTAATTAAAACCTAGCCCGTGATGAAGTGGCTTTCAGTAGATTGTGTGCAGATGAAAGGGGCTGCAGGCAGGCAGCGCGTGATGGTTTAGAAGGGCTTTCAAACATTTCTACCCCTTTCTTTGCTTTTACTTTACTTTCTTTGTTTTCATTGCTTGTTTCTTGTAGAGCAGTTGTGAGCTAATAGCTTTGTAAGGCACTTTTCATCCACTCGTGCAGCTTTCAAAAGTGCTCAGCATTTCCTAGTTCAATAGCAGCCTCACTGCTGACTTCTGTGGAAGCACAAGTGAGACCCAGTGCCTCTTGAAAACCACACTGGTTTCCCCCAGGTTTTCTTGTTCTGACTCAGTTCGTAAAACAGAAGTAGTAGCATCATCAAGTGTTAATTGTAACAGAAAATTTGAGCGTGTTCCTCGATTTCTCTTTGATCTCATTGGCACTAGACAGTCCTTTTGATGGGGCTGCGGGAAGGGGGGGGGGGCATACATGTATTAATTTGCTGCTAACAGTTAAGGAAAAGCTCCTATTCAAATCAATTACATCCCTTTGCATACATGGGAAAGTGTCTCTCTTCTAGTATTGCCCGTTGGTTTTGCTCTGCGTGGTGGGGGAATCTCCTGCTTCCCTTGGTGACCTGTCTAGCCTGGCCCTTTCCCATCGTCAGGGACACGCGGTACCGCTGGGACTGTCTTCTCAACCCAGCACATGAGAAGCTATTTCCACCACACTGTTCTCTACTGCCTTCCAAGGATTATGAAGTGTTTTTGTATTTATTTATTTGAAAAGTAAACCCACCTGCACTGCTTTACATAAATACACGCTGAGATCTCCAAGCCTCCTGCCTCTGCAGTGCAGTGTTTATCCACTTGGAGCAGAGATCAAGTTCTCCGTGCCTGGCACAATGTCAAGCATAATGGCACTAACGAAGCCAAATCCTGAAAGCTTTGGGCAGCCCTTTATTTATCCTTGTTAGTCACAACTCCCTTGACCACAGTGGGAACCCTCCCAGAACCGGGAAGCAACCTATGGATGTGGACAGGAGCCTCCAGCAGAAGAGCTCCCGGCAATACCTGCAGAGCTGGTGAGGTGCGGGGTGTCCCTGACCCCAGAAGGGCAGTTGTGCTAATGGCTGGAGGTTTGCCAGAAGAAGAAATCAGCTTTTTGGTCCTGAGAAAGCAGCAGGCTCTCTAAGGTCTGTGCCGTACGGCATGGAAGTGCAACGATGATGTGGCTTTTCTTTTGCCCCACCACACTTAAAGGTCTCTGGCTATAAAGGGAGGCCTCTTGCCAGAGTCAGCTGGAAGGCTGGAAAATTTACGGGTGCCTCAGCCCATTCTCCACCGCTGGCTTCTCTCGTGTCTGAGAAGTAAGAGCATATCTTTGGGCCCATATAAAGTGTGCAGATATAAGGAGGTTAGACTCATCTCTGATCCCGTTTGTGAAGTGAGCTCGTTACACGTTTAAACACATTCAGAGAAGTTTGGTTTCTTTTTTGTAAGCCAAACTGGGAAGTGTAATGTCCAGGTATCACAGAAGACTAGTCTTGCTTTTGGACACAGTGGTGCAGGTTACTAAAACTCCAGGCTAACACTTGTTGAAGGGCTCAGGAAGAAGTGGGTGAAGTTTGGTGCAACAACTCCTTGTTTTCAACCAGTTTTACCTTGAAAGAGCAGCAGATTGGTAAAAATGTCCACAGTGTTTGTCTGCCTCAGTCAACGTAGTTGTAATGTGCTTTATTAGTAGTCAGAGCTTCAGGCAGGACTTCAGGGTTCGTCAGTGTCAGGCAGGACTTCACAACCACTTTGTTCACCAGGGAATGACTCGAGTGGGAATTTACCCTGATGGATCACGTCGGAACTGTTTTTCACCTCTGCACCCACCACAGCTCCTGGGTTCCCGGTGCTGGTGAACGCTGGGAAAGACCACCTCACCTCACCCCAGATAGCACCCAAGGCGTGTGGACACCTAACGTCCCCTGGCTGTGTTTCAAACCTTGCTCTGTCAGCGAGCGCTTGCCTTTGCTAAAACAGAAAGCCCGCGGCAGAACGGGATTGTGTCAGCTGCCACAAGAAACGCTTCTTGCTGAACCTTGCGTGGTGCCTTCCGCTGTGGAATTCAGCACAGGTGAGGTGTTTGGGATGTGCTGTCTCCCAGGGGGGATCAGAACCCAAAATCTGTGTCTGCTTAGCTGTGTGTGTGCGCACATCTCTCCGGATACGCGTTGAATGGTTTCAAAGCTTTAAGCCAGTAATGCAGGGAAACCAAAATCACAGGGCATGATTTGCTCTGTGGTTTGGAGAGAACCACATCTTCTGAGAATTCAGCCTTTGGCATACCGAGCCCAGGCATTTCAAACAAGACAAGATTTGTTGCGAAATGCGGCGAAAAAAAAGACGCTTTTGCCTGATTGATATTTATGGTTTGTCTAAGTTTGCGTTGAGAGGACGGTTCTTTGTGTGGCAGAAGTGATTGGATCTCTCCACCCAGGATAACCCTCTCCGGTGAACCCGGTTCTGGTCTATTCACATCTTTTTGTGAATACACCTCCTAGTGCAGGTCATTTTTACCCCGTCTTTGTTACAATTTGAGAATGTTTTTAACGTAGGCTGCGGTGCGAATAGTGAGATCTGCCCTGTTCACAAGCTTAGGACTAACCTGCCATTCACGGTCCTTCCAGGCTGAGTAGTTAATATCCCAGAGGAGTACTGGCACGGAGAGGTTGCTCACTGGGAGAGAGAAATTCAGTCGTTTAGCTCTTGGACTTGCCAAGAGGGTTTCTGTGGCTGCTGGTCGTGCTTTCTGTGACAGCGGGTGCTGCTGGGAACAGGATTCAGATCACCAAATAGAATGTTGTTATCAATTCAGGTAACTCACAAGAGAATCTCTTCTTTTACTTCTGTTACACCCCTTCTGAGCCTTTAATGGCTAAATTTTTAAAAGATTATTGTAATGCTGTAATTTGCTATCTGTGGCCTTATGTAAACAGCCTGACTAACAGCAGCACACAAAAAGCACTGTCAAAATCAATTAATTTGGGGATTTGGGTAAGAAAATACCCAGCTTGGCAGTGCTGTGTTTCGGGATGATGAAAGGCGTGCACAGACCTGAAACAGCGTCCCAAATCATTAATTAATTTTCCAGGTATCTCTGTAAAGTCTGGATTAGGTTCAAATATTCCTCAAGCATCCAGGTATTAAATAGTGGAGAGTTTTTAGTCTTGTACAGGCACAGGGTGAGGAGTTTGATTACTTCAGCATTTCAATTTAAACTAAACAGATGGGAGATCATGATATTTGACCAGAACCATAAAAATGATAAGATAATCTACCAGAACAAAAAAAGAAGTGTTTCCAGCATATTTCTCATATCACTGATGGAGTGTTTAGACTTTGTGCAATCAACGTTCTGTATGTCTCAGGCAGGAGCCCTCCTCCCAAAACTGCAGCCACCCCTCCAGAGACCAACACTGCAGCTGTGCCTGCTCTCTCTCCAGTTCTTTCCAAAGCTCCTATCAAGACTTTGCTTCGTTTTGTTAAAATGGGGTCGCGAACAAGGTGGTCAGAGCTGAGAAGTGGGACAAAACAGAGGGTGTAGCTCCTGGTGTAATGAGGAAGGGACCCATGAATGAACTTTAGGAGACTTGAAAAATTAAACAGCAGAAAAATTTGGCTTGACCACAGGGAGTGGTTTGGGAACTAATTACAGAGGAGCAGAGGAAACTTGGAGGAGCAATCTGTAAGAACTAGGTGCAAAACTCACGAGGATGCTACGGGACGTTGGACCCTTTCAGTTTCCCCGTGTCATTGTTTGCTTCAAAGCTTTCCAGGAGAAACTGTGTTTTCCTTTACTCCTAAAAAGTCAGTACAGAAGATTTCAAGTGTGTCTGGATGCTATCAGAGCTGACTAATGTTAATGAACCCACGAGTCAAATTTAGCCCTTTAATAAGTATGTGCTCATTTGAACTCAGCAGAATCTGAGCGCGCGCGCGCTTACTTTGGCAGACACTTGCTCTTATCACCTGCTGAGCTTGATATTAGTGCAGTCCTTTGGCCTGAAGAACAAGGAATTAGGAACAGCAGAGAAAAACTTCTGCTCACATGTGTGGTTTGCAGCTACTAGGCAAGCAGTGGGTCCACTGGAACTTCGGCTGGATGTGCTGCGCTCAGCGTGTTTATTTTCCTTGCCTCGCCTTTCAGAGAAAACCTGTATCCATTTCCAAGCCAGCTCCTTTCTTAAAGCATGGCGGTTGCCACGGCTTTGAAACATAATCTCTGTAGATCAGCAGTAGCCTCCCATCCAATGCCTAGCTTCTTGTTTGTTGAGCTAATAAAAAAAAATCATTGGTGGTTTATCCTTCCATGAGGCTTCAGCGGCTGCAAAAGCAGTTAAGAGTGAACAAGCCAACTCTGCCCTGCTCCTGTTGATTTCCTATTGTACAGGCTATTAACTTTTACAGACTGGGGTGGGTTGTTTTTTTTGTGGCAAAGCCCTTACAGGGTCACGAAGACTACAGACGTTTGTACTTCTGGGTGCAATTACGATGACGGCTTGCTAAGTCTGACTTGCGTTGTTTAGAAGTGGCTCTTTCGCACCAACTGTTTCTTTAGTCCTGACTGTACTTGGGAAGCTGCGTAAGAATTGCCGTGAAATTTAAGGATTCAGGGGATTGACTTCATCTAACCTTGGGATTTGGTGTCCCTTATTAAGCTGCCAGCATGAGACTCGCAGCGCTGAGGGCTGAATGCCCATCCTCAGCACAGGGGGGGACCTGGTGCAGGGGGCCAGAGGAGGCCACAAAAAATGATCAGAGGGCTGGAACCCCTCTGCTGGGAGGGCTGGAACCCCTCTGCTGGGAGGCCAGGCTGGGAGAGCTGGGGGGGTTCAGCCTGCAGAGGAGAAGG